>NJDD01011793.1:4181-16143 GCA_002245505.1 Calephelis nemesis
TTATCCACGTTAGTATTGTTTATTCTTTAGTCATGGAATCAAAATCTGGTACTACATCATTATATGACAATTTGGGTTTTTCTGAATTGTTCACCTCTTTAATGATAGCAAGGAACTTATCAAAAATTAAATTAGTATCCTTTTGGGAAACTCTAGCACGCTTAAAACTTGGACAAGCTTTGAACGACTCACCTGAAGAATCAGAATCAGGACAACTAGATCTAAGCTTTTGCCCCTTCTTTCTTTCACGTCTTCTTTTACTTTCCTTTTCCGATACTGCGGATGATGCCTTTGACCTCATCTCTAAGATCAGACGATTTCGATAACGATTTAGGTACTCCTGTAATGGTCCTTAAGTCCGCAATAAGGGAGTTTTATTTTCACACCCTCTCATAGTAACACATTCCCCCGGCTTTGTTCTTGACTACTATCCATATTTAGGCTCACAAAATCATTCAAATATCCTTGACATCGGGCGCGCTCTTGACCTCGACCTGTATAATTTCTTAACCCTTGACCTCGGGTATGTGCACGGTCTTTACCTCGACCAGTACAGTTCCATAACACTTGACCTCGGGTATGTCCACGGTCTTAACCTCGACCAGTACAATTCCTCAACCCTTGACCTCGGGTATGTGCACGGTCCTTACCTCGACCAGTGCAATTCCTTAACCCTTGACCTCGGGTATGTGCACGGTCTTTACCTCGACCAGTACAATTCCTTAACCCTTGATCTCGGGTATGTGCATGGTCTTTACCTCGACCTGTATGCCATTTTAGCCCAGACCTCGGGCACCATTTCCTTGCGCGTCCCTGGAACTCAGAAAAAAAACAAGCTTAGATTAATCGTTCTGCGTTCATGTCTCTTAATAATTTAAATCATTAATACCACATTTACCGTCCTGCTCACCTGACATAAAAACTACAGGCAAATCCTCCCACACAAGGTTGATATCCCAAAGTGTATATACAACTGATTCTTGTCCGTTTAAATGGACTTTTGAATACGACTGTGTCTTTTTTTTTTCAATATAAAACTTGCACATAATTTATCCTTTATCTATTTAAAGTCAACAAAAAAAAACATTGAAAATGAGATAACTTTGGTAGATTCACAAGTACAAGTACAGTATAAAGTGCAATATAATAATATAATAACGCATATTCAATAAAATCACTATAATATATTCACACATTTTTTTCTATTAATAAATCCTTTGTTGGTTTAAAATTCGAGATGCAACATATCCTTTTTTTTTCTTTTACAATAATTTATATAAATTAATCAATTATTTTTCTAATTCGATTACACGCGTATAGCTGAAAGCCGTAGTAAACAAAAATCAGTAGTACAACGATCAACCGTGTTAGCTCGTTCATTAAAATGTATAACAACAAAAATAAAAAAATAAAAAAGTCTAACAAAGAGAAAAGAATTATCTGAAATGTTTTGCATGCCATGGAATAGAAACATAGATACCCACAGTCTAACATCATAGTATATTATATATCACCGAATTCAAAATTTCTTAAAACAAAATTATCGTATCGTTTTATTTCGTATAACGAAATACTGTAACGAGGTAAGCAGTGTCAGCGCTGTTTTATAGTTATAAATTACTTTTATTTTATTTATGTATAAAATATTAATACGACACTACTTATTTTCATCAGTCACCGTTGTTAATTTTTTTTTAAGTTTTTAAGTTTAAACCAACACGGACCTTATTTCGATTACACAGGGTGTGTAAGTATTACAATGATTTGATTTTAGATAATGATCAACAGAAAAAAAATCACAGCAAATCGTAGTTCAGGTTTAAAAAAAAAATAATTCATGACCGTCGACAACAGCTTAGTTTCTGATGATGATTCATTTATTCTATTTATTTTCATTATCTAACACTACAGATCGGCTTAGTAACTTCCCTCTTCATGAAAATTAAAAAAAAGGAAATGGCTTCTGGCTTTAAAAAAACCACATTTATAACCACAAGTTGTTTCTTTTTATTTAAATTTAGCAATGCACTTTATAGTAGCAAACCAAATTCTAATGCTGATCCGTTATTATATTATTATACACTTGGAAATATTTTCGATGTTGACTATCGAACCTTTTTTCAGATAAATAACTTTTTTCTGCAAATTTAATTTCAAAATCACAAAGATAGCGATTTATTTTAACAGCAAACAATTTATCCTTATTGTCTACAAACTAAATTGTAAAGAATATGAAGGAATGAATTGTACGTACATTGCGGATGTGGAAGGAAATTTTATGTATCCTTTTCGAATCCCACTTCTGAACTATTGTCGCCTCTAGGTTTGGTCCACAAATAAAAATCCGTTCACTTCTTCCATCACTTTTATTTTACAATAATTCACAGTTTTACTATCCACATAAAGCTACACGCATATTCGCTTAGTTTACGTGCGTCGCCTTACGTGCCGCTCACTTGAATGCCAACAAAAGCCAGCTCCGTTCCCGTCCCCACTATTCGCCATAGAAAAGAGACGCTAGATGTGACGTAAAGGAGTAACCAATCAGGTGGCGCCGGAAACAAGGCAACCAATACAGACAATAATTGTAGTAGTCAAACAACATCCTCAATAATAATTTATACAGTTAATTCATGTAAATAATATGTTAACCTAACAATAACGTATAGAAATACTTTAATATATTCTGGAATAAATTTGACAAACACCCAGACGGAAAAAGAAGTTTTATCCCGCTTTGGTTCAGATCTCCTCTGGAGAATTGACCAACCGCCTTCCAGCCAGAAAGTTCATAAGAAGCAAGCAAATTTTAAAAGGAACATAATCAACAAAACCACTTTTGTTAGACTAGTCTGCAACTAGCCCGCGCAGGGGTCTACCACCTTACCTATTCTTGTCGCCGCGCCATAATGAAAGCGTCATCTTCCAGTTCGGAGAGTAGAGTAGCAGATAGACTTGCACGTTAAGCATACCATCATGGCCTCGAAAACATCTCCAACATGGCAAAACAACTCCAACGGTGTCTGTGGCACATGTTAATTTCTTACCGTCAGAGGAGCCTTGTGCTTGATTGCTGTCTTACTTCAAAAACCACAAGTCTAGATCTAAACATATATATATTTTTTTATGTTATAGGAAGCCAAACAAGCAGACGGATTTCCTGATGGTAAGAAATTCACACCGCCTATAGACACCAAAGGTGGTAATGGTGCGTTGCCAACCTGAGGTTAGGATGTTAGGCCTCGGGCAAAAGTAAGTTTACCGGCTACCTTACCCTCCGAACCGGAACACGTCATGACGTTATGGCGGCAGGAATAGGTAAGGCGGTGGCACCAATCCGGGCGAGTCGCTGCCAAACTCTACCACCTAGTCATATGTCACGGTGTTAGTGATGATAAGCCTATGCTCGCCTTTTACGAGCTGCCTGGCAAGAAATACAGATGGTCTATTCTGCAAAGGAGCCCGGACCAACACGGGGAAAACAAATATATATATTTTAAGTTAATAAATACAATGATACTCAATTGAAATGATTCATATAGCACAAAACGTCACCACAACGAATTAATTGAAAGTTAATTAATATTTAATGGATGACAGATCTGCGATTTGTAACGGAAAATAGTCGACGCAATCCATTCCGCCCACTGGAGACCATCGGTAATTCCATCCTACACGTATCCACAAACTGAATTGTTATACACTTTAATTGGAAGCTTTTAATTAATTTCTTTCGAGGTACGATGTTTTTTCAGTTAGTTATTTTAGGGACTTTCCTACAATCTATAAATCGTTGTAGATTTTAATTGAAAGCTTTTAATGAACTTCTGTCGTTACAAATACGACGTTGTTTTATTTCGTTACTTTTTAGCGGCTTTGCTACAATTGTGGATTGTTTTAATTTTTTTATTGAAAGCTTTTTTGTCACAATTTTAACGTTTTAACTCCAATCCGTCTTAAATTTAACGATCTTGTGTGTATGACTGTAACATCATAACTTTTGAACGGATGAACCGACTTACATGAAGATTTTTTAAAATTTCGAATGAGAGTGTGTGAAGATTTGTATTAAAATCACAATTTATTTCTTTATAAAAACGGTTACAAAGGTAACATAATTTATCTTAAATATGTTTGATCGTTTAATCAACTGTCAAGCTATACTTTAACCAAAAATGATTATCAACATTTCTCAATATGTTTTTCACTATTCAACATATTTATTAAGGAGCTTTTAATAACTTCTTTTTGCCTTCAATATTTGTTTCTATATTTTATGAATGATATTTCTTTTTTTGAATTAAGAGCAGTCTTTGTACAACGTTTCTTTTATAGTGGTGGTAATTCTGCTGTTCACAAATTAAACCTATTTTAGATGCATGCTACCTTTCTCAAATGAAACAAAAACAAAAGAGATGGAACGTTTTAGACATGTCAGATTAGTCCGAAAATGTCAAATTGTGATGTTTTTAAGTAAAGTTTTACGAGTGATCGATTATACGCTTGTGGAAATTACGTGTACGGTCTAATTTGCTAGCACTAAAAGTGTTTTGTCTCTTTCTGTTACTTTTGTTGAAAGAAGACAGCGATAACTTAAAATTATTTTAGTGAGGCCGCAACAAAATTACTACGTATATCTCCATAAGTAAGTGCCTGGAAGAGATCGCTATTTTGGCGATAAGGTCGCCGTTGTGTATCACTTAGTTTTTAAAATTAATTTTTAGCGTATTTATTTTTATGTATTTTGCTGCACAATAAAGAATTATTATATCCTGTTGTAACTTCGTTTGTATCTACGTAATGGACTCTTAAAATATGTTTTTCACCCGCTTCAAAAGGCAGGATTGAAAAGAAGCTTCGCACACTTATCAAAATCACGCAGTATTTTTACAAAAATGTCCAATAATCATCATTAGAATATTCAGCATCTGGCGCTTAACCCAAAACATCCTATCATAATCTTTTTAGAGCTTTCGTCACGTTAGCTGCATAAACGGTTAAGCTACCCAAAAATCATGTATGACAAGATTGTTTTCCCTTGTAACTCATATAAGAAAAAACAGCGATAGTTTAAAGCTTATATATTTTAAGGCTAACTCACAATAATTTTTGATGGTTATTAAATGTACTTTAAAATAAAGTATTATTTGCGAAAGTGTTTTTGAAAATATAACAGTAATCCTTAGCTAAATGAACAAGTCATTCATCAAAAGTATTTATTCCATTTAGCTCATAGGATTTAAATTTGCGTATTATCGTGCAAGCGTCAGTTAATTTTAATAATTTTACGTTATTAAACATTTGTGTTTACATGCATGGAAGCGTACAAGTATAGGAATCAAGTAAGTAAGTAAGTATATCCCTGAAGTAGTAGGCAGAGGCATAACCAGGGCACCCACGACTAGCCGAAGACACTAAGTCCCACAATGTGATAGGTGGCAAGCCTATCGCCAACCGGGCACATATTATCCAATCCTAGGCAACGTAATCAATATCAAAAATATGTTAATGCTTGTGGTATACAAGTTATCTAGCTGCGTCCAATTAAAAAATAAGTAATATCAAAAATAAATGAAACCTGAAATGTCCAAAAATCCTAAAACCTTAAAATTATTCCATTATAGATTTTAATGTACGTGGTCGGCACCGCCACGTTCCAGCAAGAGGATCTCTCAAAAGTTACGAGCTAGGATATAAAACCTTTTATTGCATATATGTATTGTCTTTTATGTAACGAACAATAGATTTACTATACGCTACCAGAACCCTCACCATGAGTTGATAAAGATAACGTTCGGTAATACACCTAGGTACGTATCGAAAGCTGTGGTACTATTTGTTCAGAAAATACTCATGTTGATATCTAACTTATGTTGAGGCCTCTAAACAGCACGTTTATGACAACCGATACTAAACTAATATTTAAAAATATTTGGTTAGGTTGGATTGGTCAGAAGATTCAGAAACTCTTTTCTATGGTATGCTGTTTGAAGTGTGAAACTGAGTAAAGGTGATGTCTTAAAGTGAAGAATTTTAAACAACATTGACTCGAAAAACAATTTATTAACTTCACTTGTACTTTCCACTACATATTTTTTATTAAATATTATATTTTAACTAACCGGTTTTACTATTTAAGCGTCGTCAGGGCTATAACAATTCAGTTATAGCCTTGAAGATGTAGCTAGCACGACTTTCTTTTATATGCATAACATGTCACTTTTTTGACATAACTAGCTGCTGTCCGAGTAGATATTACCTAGCGGGAAACGCCGCGGTAACAGCTAGGTCCGACAGGAATATTTTTGCGGGATAAGAGCTTTTTGTTAATCCAAGTAACCGGATAACATGAAAATCGGTATCAGCAGTTTTTGCGTGAAGAAGTAACAAACATACAAACATTCGCATTTATAATATTAGTTTGAAGTTTTGAAGGTTGAAGTCAGTAACAACTAGGTGCAAATAGTATGTTCAATTAGGTTAGATTTTTAACAAAAGTTGGCAACGCACCATTACCACCTTTGGTGTCTCTAGGCGGCAGGAATTTCTCATAACCAGGAAATCCGTCTGCTTGTTTGCCTTCCAATATCGTTGATAAAAAAATAGTTACACCAGGGTAACAGTTGTAACAGTGTTAAATAGTTTTTACATTTAAATCAAGTTTTTGTGGCCGTAGTGTGAGATGCTTGTTTTAGTGTAAGTTTTAAAATAACTTGGCTGAATAGTCTTTTCTAAACTAAATTAATTGTTGATACATTTGTAAGGAGTGCTGGAATTGCTCTCAATGCCTTATACTACTCACCAATTCTAAGCCCGTTATTCTCAACGGGCTGGCGTCGGCTATTGGAAACGTAGCATTTTTGTAAAGCCACTGAGGAAATCTTTAGTTTTAATGAAGTTTGGCTGAGTCTGGCTTTATTACATAGGTATGAGTACATACAAGCACGTAAATGTTTAAAGTTATAAGATCTTTATACTTAGAATGGTAATCATTTTTGTAATTCATGGATATGAACTTGATCTCTGTTGGCCCAAAGGTTGACTGGGAGAGAATGCATTTAGCATTAAGTTCGCCTTTTGTACTCTCAATTTTTATTTGTGTACAATAAAGTTAAATAAGTAAATAAATAGATATACAGGGTTACTTTCAAAAGTCAGTCCGAATATAATATTAAGGAGTTAAGACTACAAAGAGAGTGTGCATTTTAAATATTAATAGCCAAATTGTAATATTTACTTTTATGAACATTCATTTAAAATATTCTGCTTTAATATTTCACTTGTTGTCAGGCTACGTTCGCTACGTCGTACCTAGTACGAGTCAAGACGTCACCAGCCTGCGCATGCCATTGCGGCGTTTACTTTATAACCATGCATTTTGTATTTTGCGTCGGATAAAATTTATAATTTGCATTTTTTTTCATTTTTTATTATTTCGTAAATGGAAAGTGTTATCAATTATCTATTCCCTACCCTCTTTCAAAATTTGGCTTGCCATTTAAATGTTACCTTGATCAAATTTTTGTAATAGTGAACAGTTAGTTAGGAAAATATCAACATTTAACTATCATTGTTTAATTTTGGATCTGAAATATATTTTGTTTGGGAGCATTGGAATTTTGTTTTCATTATATTATGGCGTGACCTGACGTGACGTAACGCCCTTAATTTTTAGATACTCTTTTTTGCCTATCTGTACTAAACATTATTCAAAATTGGATTCTCAGCCATTAAAATGCTGCCACGACATTTTTGACTAGCACTTTGTTGCATGCCAATTTATGACAATTTGACACAAAACAGGCGTTTTGTTTTTGTGCTAGGCCGGATATTTTCTATTTTGACGTTTATCTTTAACGAAACGGTTTGTAGTCAGTATCATATTTAATTGAGAACTTTTTGAAGTGAAACTTCTTTATCGGGGTTGGAAAAAAAATAGTGTAACATTTTTTCGTTACGCGTCACATTTTTCCGTTACGCGCCATCTTTGTTCTTATCCCTACCACGCGTGATTCGAAGTCTACTTTCTCCAGCGGAGTAGGGATTGGCAATAAACTTTATTTAACCAATTTCTGTAAAGTTGCATATAGTAAATTAGTTTTTAAAAAATAACGTCATAAAGAAGTTTCACTTCTTCACTTCTTACGAGTGTACGCTAGTACACGCACACATCTTTTTTCATTAAATTTAAAGCACTATTTGTAATTTCTAATGACAAAACTTAACCTATTTCACATCAAATACTAAAGATATATATTAAACAATACCACAAAAGGTACTACAAAAAAAATTGTATCTCCAATACTACTTTGCGATGTATGCATTTTGTTGTAAATTTATATTAAATGTATATTTAAAAGCACAATGGGTAGGATGAGATTAAAGGTAACACAAGTTAAACATCAATTCGACAACTAGCCTTGTTAGTCAAGTGGCTAGCGCACATACCTAACTACGCCGCCAACCGCGAGGCTCGGGTTTGATTCCCGACGGGGGCAGACATTTGTGTGATGAACATTTAGATGTCTGCATTTCCGGGTCTGGTATCTATTTAAATATTTATTTGTAAAAAAATCGTCGACTAGCACCCATTACACAAGCATATAATTTGCTTATTTTAGGGTTACTTAGGGTAACTTGTCCAGAGATATTTATTACTTTTTATTTTCATATATTAGCATTATTTTTTTATTTCCCAAGTTTATACATTTAACAATATGAGAGATAAATTGTTAAAAATATAAACATAAAAAATAGAGCCCCAAAGACGGTGATCTTACAACTAAACCGTCAGTGGTCAGGGAGACAGACTGAGGAATCTCCGCACAATGAGGGCCGTCCCCAAAATTGCTGCCTTCTGAATCCGGTTCTTCTTATTATTATTATTATCCTTTGCCCATGGAATCAACATAGGTACTTACACATACACATTAATGTTTAAAGATGGCAAAACACTATCAAATATTAATAAGGATAAAGCAATTACATTGTATATGAAAGAGATTTCAACGTCCACGTAGATCTCTTAATTTCCATCTCCAACCTATGTCCTCACAAACTACCGGTTCGTAAAATCAACGAACCACAATCCGTAAGTATAACCGTTTGTAGTTTGTCTAAAGCTAACGATGCTTCACAAATGTTTTGAGTTAACTACCCGCGACGAGTGAACGACAGGCCTCTTAGGGCAGCTTACAGGTTCCAGGGTTAAATAACTATGAACTATTTTCTACTACAAGGTTAAATTAACCTATATTGATAAATAAGTCGTAGTTAAATAATTTAACCTAGTGTAAAATTTAACCCAGAAACCCGGGTCTATATTCATACTGAAAATCTACCGTCCGTAACTGAATAGTTTCTTATTTATAGCGAAGGGACAAAAGTAGCTAAAATACGTTAAAACTCATAATTTTTCAGACGAGTCCGCTTGATCAGCTTCAAGATACTCAATGTACTTTATCTGCTATCCGTCGGTCACATGGTGGCAAACATCCCGTACCTACTACGTTGATTTACACAAGTCAACAGCCAAACCAGATACCCAGAGTTGTTGGAGCCCTACACCCCTGAAATCAAACGATGATCTACGCGCCGCCCGGTTAGGAGCGAGATGGACGCGTTTTAGCATTCACCATCTCGCTCCGCGGCTATAGCCCGATCTTTATCGAGCTTCCTTCCGCACTAAAAGAAAAGTGACTCCGACTATTGGAGTCGTCTCCCAGGCGTGCAAGAACGTGCTAGCCGGATACTCGGTCGCCCGATTCTCCCCGGTAGCCCCGCTTCGGTGGTACTTAGAAGGAGAAGGTAGCCTTCTTGCGGTCCCTGTCCACCTGTCTGGCACAGGCCTGAATTGTGATCATCCTTCAGGGCCGCTCCGTGGTCTCATTTTGCGTCATAACTTCTTCGCAAAAGGAGACCATCGCCTTCAAGGACCTGTCACTACCGAGCATGGCTTTAATAACGTTCGGCAGCGGGAGGTCCTAAAGACAGCTTAGAGAGTAAGCCGCTGTTATTCCCAGTCCACGCACTTCCCCAGCGTGTGGGACGCCGTATCTTCTGGCGTTCCGTAGTCTTCCACGCAGCCCTGGACCTTTTACGTAAACGGCTTGGTCTTTTGAGCTGGATAAGAGACATAATTAGCTACCTATAGATAATAAAGATCTAAAAATGAGACCAGTATTAATAAATAAAAAAATATTTTTGTCAAAAAAATTATGCACGAATGAAATAAGTGAGATAGCTTAAGATTTTTTCTTATTAATTACCAACATAGCGCAAATAAACACAGACACAAACACAAGGGCATATACGGAAGCATTATTAAGTGTGGGAATTAGTCTAGTTTGGTACTGCGACACCATAATGGGTCGCACTGTACACCAAGTGTCTGGATCTGGACGCTTGTTAGCTGCTCAACGTCTCACATCCGCTCCGGTTTATTCCGCTTTCTTTAGAAGTAGTTCTATGTACTAGTTGCATTAACTAACACTCATCATATAATTTGTTTACTTTGGGGTTAGATTAAACTTGTGTAATAGGTCCAGGGACAAAAATTATACTAATCAACTAGACACTTATTACATAGCTTAGTTGTTCAAATAGTCAAAGTAAGAAACAATACGTGCGAGATATCTGTGCTCTCCACAGGAATGCTACCCCTCTCCCGCTTCTCTGCGCCCCGCATTCATCGCAAGCGCTCAGTAGCGACAGCATCTTTGTCACCGTTATCAAATTGAGTTTTTATCAACATAAAAAATGATAAATGAATGAAAAGTGAAAATGACAAATATATCCATATATTACGTGAGGTGTTTTTTTAAATTTTCTGCCCCTTTGAAAAAAAATTGTGTGTGTACAATTATGTACACGCGTTAGAAGTTATACTTCTTCGGCGTAGTAAGATAAAAATCTTTTTAAAAATTTTATCTTTTGCCTTATTTTACATTTGTAGACAAAATGACACTAACCATAGAAAAAAGGTATTTAATACATTAAAAGTTTTATTATAATTCATTATTTAGTAAAATAAAGTTAATTTAATAAAAATATTACAAAAAACTAAAATGTTATCTATAGCTAACTTCATCGTGTCGGTTTTTCGTGACGGTGTGCGCGCGCATCGTAAAAATTTACCCTCATCATTTTTTCCTAACGCGCCAAAATAAGTATAACTTCAAAAACATACGTTTTAAATTGAGAACCTCCTCCTTTTTTCGTCGGTTGAAATATATATCGCCAAAAACTCTTTTAACTTCGCCATGTTTGGGGTAATTTTCTTTGGTAGAATTGAAAATTATGCTCCTAATGTTTAAAAATTATTTGCGTTTAAAAATAAATTCTATTAAAATCAATATTGCCCAAGGTTGGATGAGTGAACGGTCAACGATACCCAGTTAAAAATGAAAACGATCCTCACAAAATATTTATGGTATACAACAAACAAGAGAGGGTTAATTCAAATCCTTATTTTTTATGATATTGGAAGGCAAACAGGGAGACGGGTTTCCTGATGGTGAGAAATTCGCGCCGCCTTGAGACACCAAAGGTGGTAATGATGCGTTGCCAACCTGAGGCCGAGATGTTAGGCCTTGAGAAAAACTAAGTTTACCGGCTACCTTACCCTCCGAACCGGAACACGTAATGATGCTATGGCGGCAGGAATAGGTAAGGCGATGGTACCAATCCGGGTGAGTCGCTGCGAAACTCTACCAAATAATAAATTTAAATATTATAATTGGATTTTCTTGATTGTTGACTACGCTCTTTTTGAAAACACACTTGAAATAGAGCCATAACCCTATATTAGATTATATATAAATAATGTGAATGTATACAATGTGTGTATGTTTTCCCCATGTTGTTTCGGTTCTGTTCCGTAGAATATGCCATCTATAAGCCTCTCTGATAGGCAGCTCATAAGAGGCAAGCACAGGCTAATATATACCAAATAAAAAATACC
>NJDD01011796.1:0-13943 GCA_002245505.1 Calephelis nemesis
GAACCAATGGTAATTAAATTTAACTGGTAGGTAGACACGTTATATTCCGAGGAACCACTCATCTCATAGGTCATAGGATACTTTTTAACGCGGGATAAAAACGGCAGTAAGCGGTTACTAAAGGGAGAACTTAAATTGTATTTTGACAATATCTCATTATCAGTTTGACTATACGGTGTTGACATGGCCTATAGAGACCGTATGTGTTATAGGTGCGTTAACTGGCCGTGATCGAGGTTGCACCTAATGTGAAAGTCTACCGGCTATCCTACCCTCCGGATCGGAACACGATAGTTTCAAGCACTGTCACTATCGCGGCACGAAATGATCTAAAGTTGTAAACTGCTCAGGGAAGCTGCTGCGTAGCACTCTACCACTTGTGGCCTTGTTGGATATGACCTTTTTTCTATGTCCGACTTTAACTAGCTGCCAGGTAGGAAAGTAGATGATGTTTCCTACACAGGCGAGTCGGAACAAGATAAAGAAGAAGGACAAATAACGGAGATAAATTGCTCACAATTTAAATATGAAAGTTAGACAGGAACCGGATGTGCAATTCCCGATTGCAGGAGGCTCTCCAGACAAACTTCGCCGGATATCGAAAGATCCTTTGTTTGTAAAGGAATATCAATATTGTCAAGCCGTCTATTAAATATGTTGGATATTATTAACTGAAAGGTACAGGGGGATTATGTTGAAGGTTTGTTTACCTTATTTAGAGTCATGGATTCTAATTTGCTCGAACTTTGCATTGAAAAAAATCAAAAGGAAAGGCGTATATTATAAGGGTGTATATTTAGACATAAATTTATTTAAAAAAATATATTCCAAAAAAAATATGCATTTCAGTCAATGGATAAGTAAGCGTAGTAAAGCTACGAAAACCGACACCAACTCTTTTATTAGGTTAGACGTCACAACTTAAAAAATATTTATTAATATCCCTCTCATCATTTTTAATAAATTTCCTCACTGGGAAGAAATCAATTGACAGGCATAAAAATATAGATGATGGATTTACAGTAATGGATTTGATGAAATTTTATTTTGAGTTTTAAGGGGGTTTTTGGGATTCCTCATACTTAGAGAAAGAAGAACCCCAAAAAATTATTGTTTTTCTAATTTTATGTAAAAATCTTAAAGCAGTTTACAAAATATTTCTGCCTGCCAAGTTTCAACAACATATTTTTCATAGTTTCGGAAAAACAATGGCTGTGACATACGAACTGACAGACACACAGACATGACTAATCTATCAGGTTTACGTTTTTTCACCTTTGTCCACAGAACCCTTAAAAGGATAACTGTTACAGGACTCTATGTTAATATAATATTGCTAAATATATATTTCAATTTTTACCCCTCTTTCACGAGAAACCCTAAAAACCGCATCAAAATTAGTTTCGTAGTTTTAAGAGTTAAGCGTACAAAGGGACATATCGTAATGTATATTATAAATCTCGTGTCACAATGTTTGTCCTCAATGGACTCCTAAACCACTTAACCGATTATAATAAAATTCGCACACCATGTGCAGTTCGATCCAACTTGAGAGATAGGATAGCTTATATCTCAATTTATTGTAAAAAAATTACCATCCGACCGAAGCCGGAACGGGCAACTAGTATCTTATAAATCTTTAGAGTACGAAGTCTATATTATAGACTTCGTTTTATACTAGTAGTGATGTGATTAAGGTAAAAAAAAGGGGGGGGTGACCCCTTATCACTTAGGGGTACGAAAAATACATGTTGGCCGATTCTCAGACATACTCAATACGCTCAAAAAATTTCATGAGAAACGGTCAAGCCGTCAACGGAAACGAACATTGTGACACCAGAATTTTATAAATAGTATATAGATTCGCGCGTCATGTGGCGCTTTATAATGCAAAAATCGAACCAAAAACTGTTTCTATCGACAAGCTGTACCAGTACCACTAGCCTTAAAAGCTGTAATACAAGTTACACAAAGGTACCAGGTATCCATACTATTACATGAAATGCACTTAATGTCTAATTGTGTTCACTTAGCCGCAGTAACGGTTAAGACGGACATACATTACACGCACCATATATGTAAATACTGGCGCCGCTAGCCCTTAAATGTTAAATTATACAAAACTTGCTTTAAGCATTCCGTGTAGAATTTGTCTACAACCGTGGGCTGTTGCATGAAAATATATAATTACAAACTGGCAAAAGACCGTAGCTGTTTTTTAAAACTTTCGTATCATTAAACTCCTCGACTTTTTGACCGCCTGGTATTTCGATGTGCTAACGTACACGCTAGTTCCTCCAACAACGAGGCTCGGGTTCGATTTCCGACGGGGCAGGCATTTGTATGACGTTCATTTAGATATCTGCATGTCCGAGTCTGGGTGTTTAGTACCTAAATTTATTCTGGTATCTATTTAAGTATTTCTATGTATTAGTATCGTTAACTAACACGGAACACCTATGGGAACGGAACACAAACATATAGTTTGCTTCCTTTAGGGTAGTACACATTTAATTGGTGGTTGGTAATGGTAGTTTACATTTAATTTTTGTGACTTATCCAGGGTAGTAACCCTAAAATAATAAATAAGTATATTTAATAAGTATATTTAATTTAATAAGTATATTTATTATTTAGGTTTAATTATTTAAAATATGTAACGAATTTTCTTTTTTAATCCAAGCCTATTTATAAATGTAATATTCGCATCTCTACCAGATACCTCGTTGAGAGTGAGCGTGGGTTAAATGGGTCATTACCCATAAAAGGGTGGTTAATACCACTGGCAGAGTGCTGCACAGCAACTTGACCGGATAGGGATCCTCCGCCTTACCTATTCTCGCTGTCATAATGACAATGTCAAGATCCCCTCCGGAGATGTAGTTTATTTGACCGCGCAGAACGTACAACATCTTTGGTATCTATTCACAGTTGTCGCTTACCATGAGGAAAGCCGTATGTTTGTTCGCTGTCGTCATTTAGAATCTTGTCAAGCTCCTTTTACTTAATACCGACAATGTAGTAGTGCATACATAAAATTTGAAGGTAGTGAAACTGCAAAAAACCGTCTCAACCGAGCCGTATTCGTTTTTCCGAAGGTGGATTATAATTCCCAGTTGGTCAAGTATAATTTTTATTATGATCCTACTGCTACTATCCTTTAAGTATAACTCACAACCATTGCTTATAATTCGAAAGAGTCTAGTCTACTAGTCTTTCGAATTATAAGCAACTTTTACAAAGACCACTTAAAATTTGTTCATTACTGCCTGAGCAATAACAGAACATTAAAAAAAATCGAGTCGAATAGATAACGTACTTAATCGTTTTCAGAGTTGGTTAAAAAACTAGTCTTGAATTTTGGCAGAATGACGTCAACTTACCACACAAGTCATCCAAACTAAACGAGTATACAACATTTCAGCTCAACTAGTTAAAGATATCTACTTCAAATTGAGTTACATTGTATATACGTTGCAAAATCAAATAAAACCTGTAAAATTAAAAAAGCTCTCTGTATTGTTGAAACGAGCGCCCGTTACAAAGTATAAGAGGTAAGAAAGGTTTAAATGGTCGTCAATGTATCAGTGCGCCTCTTGCTAGATGGACCGTGTGTAACAAATAACCGAAGATGCTTTAAACCGGTTTCCCGGTTCGGTTACAAAGGGATGTGAATTACGGCGATATTTACAGGTTCTCTGAGTTAAGAATTCCTTTCGCCGTGTCAAGGGATTTTGTGCAAAACTGGAACATTACAGATAATTCTTAATCAAAACCCCTCAAGTTTGAGTACCATTTTAAAATCTGATTTCATGTGTGCAAGTACCCTCAAAAACAAACTCAGATCAGATGAACCGATCATTCGCCCATTTTCTTCATACGCTAATTTATCGCCCACTTTTAACAGCAATTAAAAAAAAATAGTTCCACCTCTGTGGTCGGATTGGATTTGACTGCATGAGGTCTTGGGTTCGATTCGACAAAAAAAAATGGATTTTCTAATTAACTATTCAACAGTTGGCAGAAGACTAGAACAAGACAAATAGTTCTTAAGTTAGAATATAATTGTAAGATACATTATTATAGATACAAAAAAGAATCAGTGGTCTTAAGCATAGACCCAGATCAGAATTGAGCCGGTAAAACACCCGTTGTCTAACTTTTGACACACTTATAAATATAAAAAAACTGTGGTCTCAAATACAGACCCAGATCAGAATTCAGCCGATCACACGCCCGTTGCCTAACTTTTAACAGAAGACTTTTTCCCCGTGTTCTCTTTTATAGAATAGACCATCTGACTTCCTGCCAGGCAGCTCGTAAAAGGCAAGCACAGGTTTACCGTCACTAACACCGTGACATCTGACGATCGGAGAATTTCGCAGCGACTCATTCGGATTGACACCACCGCCTTACCTATTCCTGCAGCCTAACGTTAACTTTTGCTGTTAATTTACTCCGGTTCGGAGAACAAGGTAGTTGGTAAAGTTATTTTGCTCGAAGCCTCACGTCCCAGCCTCAGGTCGGCAACGTACCATTGCCATCTGTGGTGTCTCTAATTACTTGGCTTGCCTGCCAATATCATAAAAATAAAAAAATAGAAGACTTGAACAAGATAAGTAGTTCTTAAATTTGAATGTCACAATTATAGATTCAAAAAAAATATGGTCCCAAGTACAGACCCAGATCAGCCGTGAGCCGATCACTCACCCCTTGCCTAACTTTTGACAGAAGACTAGAACATGTAATTCTTAAATTTGAATATCATTTTAAAACATACTTAGAACAAGTAGTTCTTAAATTTGAGTATAATTTTAAAACACAACTATAGATACAAAAAAACTGTGGTCTCAAATATTTTGCTCGAAGCCTAACGACCCGGCCTCAGGTTGGTCTCTAATTACACCTGTGGTATCTCTAATTACCTGGCTTGCCTTCCGATATCATAAAAATAAAAAAAATACGACTAGAACAACATAAGTAGTTCTTAAATTTGCATGTCACAATTATAGATACAAAAAAGCTGTGGCCTCAAGTACAGACCCAGACCAGCTTTGAGCCGATCACACACCCCTTGCCTAATTTTCGACAGAAGACTAGAACATGTAATTCTTAAATTTGAATTTCATTTTAAGATACAATTGTATATGCAAAAAAACTGTGTTCTCAAGTACAGACCCAGATCAGCCGCGAGCCGATCACACACCCCTTGCCTAATTTTTGACAGAAGACTAGAACATGTAATTCTTAAATTTGAATTTCATTTTAAGATACAATTGTATATGCAAAAAAAACTGTGGTCTCAAGTACAGACCCAGATCAGCCGCGAGCCGATCACGCCGTTGTCTTTATACCCCAATTTAATAACACCGAACCCCACCCCTCGTAAAGTAATATTATCCACCGCTGGGCGAGGGCAATAGTGCCTCTTTTACGGGCCGCGAGCGAGCGTCACATGGGAAATTATTTGACGTGCCATTTAATGGATTTTTGCCATCGTAACACGCTACCTACAGCCAAATAAAAATATGAGCATACAAAGTAAGTAAAATATACAGGCATGCAATATATTCTTATCATGATTTTTTATTGTTTGTGCTTTATGTCACAGCTAGATGTTGCGGGTTTTGTCGCCTACAAACTCCTGCCTTTAGAAAACAATTTGAGCAGAAGGGCCTTTTACCTGTGTGATATTACCTCCGCCTCCTCGTTGGTCGAGTGGCCAACACGCCTAGCTACACCGACTAATCGTGAGGCTCGGGTTCGATTCCCAACGAGGCAGGCATTTGTGTGATGAACATTTAGATGTCTGTATTTCCGGGTCTGGGTATTTATATTGGTATCTATTATAGTATTTCTATGTATTAGAATCATTGACTAACACCCATAACACAAGCATATAATTAGCTTACTTTGGGGTTAGATTCAATTTGTGTAACTTGTCCAGAGATAATTATTTGTTATTGATTACTGTGCCTTATTAATCCCCGATTGCAATAAACAAAATCCCTAGGTACCTAGTACATTTGCCATAGACAAACATACACACAAACACATCAAACTTACAACATGCTCCTTCGGAATTCGGGGATTTAATAAAGCAATACCGCCTTTAAAGGAATGAGTACTTTATATTCTTGAAAACTCCCAAATGGTATCAGTAGTATCAGTTTAGGAATAGCCGAATGGTACTTACTGATTCCACATAGGTATCTTACGAGTTGGGAAATATCATCGAAATCTCACAGTACAAAAGGACAACTACATGCATCGTACATTAATCCAAACTTGCAAACTTTGAACTCTTACCTTACTCTTATCTCCAGATAAAGGCATCCTAAAGTTTTGTTGCTAAGATGTGTTTGTTAATAATTGAAAAATAGCAGCAGTTACCTGGCAACTGATCCAAAATATCACCATCTTTCGTCTTAGATAGGTTATTAACACTGGCCGTTACACGTATCCGATTACCCGACAACTCATGGTACAAAAGTTACGTTTGTTACAGTTAGTGAAGATAAATCTAACCCCATATATTTTTATATCTCTGGGCAAATCCCATAAGTAGATCTAGCCCCAAAGTAGCAAATGACGTGCATGTTATGGGTGTAAGTCAATAATACTAATTCATAGAAATCGTTTTTATGGCATTTGACAGCGAACAAACACACGGCTCCCCTGGTGGTAAGAGGCAACAATAGTCTATAGACACCATAGATGTCTAAGGTGCGTCGCTGTCTTGTTACCGGGGTGTTGCTTCTTAGGCTGATTGGTCAGGTCTATCGACTACCCTACTCTCCAAACCGGTACATTACGATGTCATTATGGTGGCAGCATTAGATAAGTTGGTGGATCCCTACCCGACAAGTTGCTACACAGCACTCTACCACCATTGATCTTGTTGGTGACGACTTATGTTAGCTATGCTTGCCTCTTCCGAGCTGTCTGATATGTAGGCAGATGGCCTACTCTACAAAGAAGACCCGGACGAAAACGGGGCAGAATACCACAATAAATATAATAACCACCCAGACACATATACAGATACATCTAAATGTTGACTACACTATTATTTGCTCCCGTCGGGAATCAAATTGAGAATAGTAATAGAAAGTTCGAAGTTCATATTTTTTTTTGAAACTTGTATGCTTATCTCTTAACTAAAACTTTCTTTCTTATCATATAGAACTGTCTATATATCAATGAATATCGCACACATAAAATTTCCGTATGCAAAGTCCCTTACGGGGTAATCGGAGAGTATCGAGTGCCAAATGTCTATCCTTGAGGACCTCCACAGAATGTCAACTTAAGTCTCTCCGTGTACATCTATCAACATCCGCATTGTATATCTGTTTCGTCAATCTTTCATTTGCTATTATTTCCTAATGACTAAGCCACCGGAGCATTTCCTTAATCATTTTGGAGCAACACTTCCTTCAATCTCACTCTTATCTATAATATAAAAATGAATCGCTAAATGTGTTGGTAAGCGCATAACTTTCAAACGATTGGACCGATTTGGCTAATTCTTCTTTTATTGTGTTACTTATAATCAGGAGAAGGTTCATATGAAGAGAAAAACCGGTTGAGTTGAAAGGAAAATAGGAAAAATAATACTTGATGGTTTCCTATACTGAACTGGTGGAATGAAGTTTGCCGGGACAGCTAGTAAATTAATATTAATCATTGTGAAATTAAGACCCGAAACACATAACGTGGCTTTGCGCGTTACGGTGCCGCGCCGCTAGAATCAGCATTAGCGTCACTGCCGATTGTAGCGGCGCTTCAGTATTTATTTATTTAAAACAGAGTAAAATATTTTTAATAAGGAATAAGTTTCTAACAATAGTCCATGGCAGAGACACATCTATGACGCCGCAACGCAAACCGACGATTAAGCGGCGCGGTGCCGCAACGCGGTTTTGTGTTTTGTCCCTAACGGAATGTGGAGACGTCTGTTGAAACCGTGATACACTGGTACACTGGTATCGTGAGCACTGGGTACTCTCTGCCTACCCTGCAAACGACTTCGCTGCTGTATGTGTATGTATGAATTTATGTGAAAAGAATATTTCTTTTTAAAATTTTTTTAAAACGTAGAAACCACAATCACACACAAAACTGGTATTAAGGATATGTAATATCATAAATCGGTATTATTATCGATTTCGCAGTAACACGACTATTACTGGTATAACTATGCATACATTTATCTATTCGATTCGAAACTTTAGTATAAAGCTATCAGATATCGAATTAAAACTCTCACAACAATGCACTTAGAAATACGGTCTTCTGACTTCGGTTGCTTATTAAAACTATCAGTCGAACTTCCGAAAAGCTATTACTTCCGATTTGCGGACAATTTTGTGATATACCTTTGTGTGCGAAGACATCTGATTTGTAAAATTGACGTGTGATTGACGTAGGCCTTTTCCTAATTACGTTTACGATCCGCCTTAGTTCTCATTTTGACGTTTTAGACATGTACACTAAAATACTAATTAAATTATTAAGTGTTTTTCAAAATAAAATGTTCCAAGCTTTTATTTGTAACGGTTTTTCCCAGCTTGACTTGAGAGGTCTATCAAAGATCTATCTAATAATCCCAAATATAGTGGGTAAACCCCGTGTTCGTCCGGACTACTTTGCAGAATAGACTAACTGCCTTTCTGCCGGGCAGCTCGTAAAAGGCGAGCATAGGCTTAACGTCACTACTACCGTAACATCTGACTAGTTGGTAGAGTTTTGCAGCGACTCGCCCTCATTGGTACCACCGCCTTATCTATTCTTGCCGCCATAACGTCAGTGCTTGCCGTTGAGGTGTTCTGGTTCGGAAGGTAAGGTAGCCGGTAAACTTATTTTTGCTCGAGTCCTAAAATCCCGGCTTCAGGTTGGCAACGCACCATTTTCACCTTTGTTGTTTTTAGGCGGCGTGAACTTCTAACCATCAGGAAATCCTTCTGCTTGTTTGCCTTACATTGGGCGTGTTCGGCCGAATTAAGTACTTACTAAACTTAGTAAGCCAGTAAGCATAAAAAAATTAAAGTCTTACAAGCTGACTGTAGCGCTTTTCGGCGAGGACAGACTTACTGACTTGACATAACACAAAACACCGGTTTATGTCATAAATCCCGTACATAAACAATAAGCAAAATGGCGTCGTATATTAAGCGTTACTGCGTTAGCACTTATTTTGTGTCCCGGCCGAAAATTTTGTAAGCATAGTAAGTGACTTTCTAAATTTAGTAAGTACTTACTTCGGCCGAACACGCCCAATATCATAAAAAAAGAAAAAAAGGGTAACATTGAGCCGTTTAGGGGTGTTTCTATGGCCACCTTCCACCTCCATCGTCATTTCAGCTCAATGATATCATAAAATTTTGTTATGCTTAAACGTGTGTATGCCAAAAACTAGCCCAATCGGCTAAGGATAGATGTTTTAAAATTAAAACTTTAAAACTTAAAAAAAATATTCACGTTAGTGCAGAATATGAACCTCTCCGGTAGCTCCTTAATTGCAAATATAATTTTATTAGTATCTTATTATAAGTATTTCTTTACTATGGTACCGGGGTCCAATGTTTTCAAAGGAATAAAGACATTTTATATGAAATAAAATCGTTACACGCTGCCAGCGAAGCCACTACTTACAAGGAGGAGGGTAAATTTACACTTGCACGTTTTCATGAATCAAAGTAAGACACGTAAAGGGTTTCTTAGACAATTCATTTACGCAACTTGCAATGCAGACTTTGATACATATTGATAACTTCCTATTATAGAATAATAAGTTAAAATAATACCATAAATATTAAGGGTATATGTTTAGGATGGCCTTAGTGGTCTAGGGCTCCGGTGTCGGACTTGACGTGTGTCCGGTTGGCGATAGGCTTGCCACCTATCACATTGTGGGACTTAGTATCTTGGGCTAGTGATGGGTGCCCTTGTTATACGAATGGACATGCAATATACATCATTTATAAAATTTTTGAGTTTCGATACGGCACATGCTGTATCTCATTATTTTTGAAATGTGTAATTCCTAATACTTCAGCATTTGTTTGGTACAAATGATATAATGTTTTTAAAATTACACATACAATTTAAGAAACAACTTACCAAGTGTGTCAGTTTTGTCACAGTTAACAATACAATAATTGATCAAAATCATAATATGATGGTATCATAAATGGACTAACAGCTCGGACACAATATGATAATAATGCTAATGCAACATATAAGGTGGCATTAGACCACGGTTGTCTCTTACCATTTGGAGGGCTGAGTGCTTATTTGCAATCTTACAATATAAAAAAATATGAAATAAAATTTCGGCTTATTGCAAGAAGTCATTATGTGACATATTTATTATTTTCAAATAGACTGTAATTTCAACATTTCAAAAGTAAATGTCTGACTGCCAAATTTGCAGTTATGGATTTCATAGCAAGCTGCGTAACGCCAAAAGTAAATTAGTTAGAAGTAAGTGAGTTTTTGCATTATCAAATACGAGTATGTCAAAATGGATCTATCCACAAAAAAACGTATTTAGTGAATTTTTGCAGTTAATGATTTTTTTAACGATTTGTTGCAATAAGCCGAAGAAATATCATAATTTAAGCTCAGTAAATTTGCAAAAGACCGAGTTCAATTCTTTTTCCACAGGTGATTCCACATGCAAATTTGATCGACATCCCATGTTGATGATGTCACCAACATGTATAAACATTTACGCATAGTGACATACAAAAAAAATGAAGAAAACAAACAGTCAAGTTAATAACCTCGTCTTTTGGAGTCGGTTAAGAACAAGATCGACCCGACAAGTGTATCAAAGTAATCAAAGTTGACAATATTATTAAAATTAAATTTTAAGTCAACTGTTATGTATTTTACTTGGTGGTAGAGTTTCGCCGCGACTCCTCGGAATAGTATCACCGCCTTATCTATTCCTGCTGCTATTCCAGTGCTTGCCGCTGACGAGTTCCTGTTTGGAGGGTAAGGTAGACGGTAAACTTACTTTTACTCGAAGCCTTACATCCCATCCTCAGGTTGGCAACGCACTATTACCATCTTAGTTGTCTCTAGGAGGCGTAAATTTCTTACCATCAGGAAATCCGTCTGCTTGTTTGCCTTCCATTATCATGATTCAAATGATTTAAGATTTTGTTTAAACAATTATTTTGTTTGTTGCAGAATATACAGTAACGAGCCTCGAGCTTCTTGAACTGAGAGTTCCTGCTCACGTCCCACTAGGAACTCGGGCGTCTCTCTCCTGCCGGTGGCAGCTGGGACCTAGTGACGTTCTGTACTCGGTCAAGTGGTACAAGGACGGGAAGGAGTTCTTCAGGCACGTCCCACGTGATATTGAGCCAAGGAGGAAATTCTTGCTGCCGGGAGTGGATGTCGAGGTAACTTTGATGTGATAAACATAGAAAAAAAGACGGGTTGCACTCCGGGAGTGCCGGCAGAAGTGAAATCTTAAATATTAACGTTATGCCTTTTTGATATTTTGGAATAGTTAGGGAATAATTTTGCACGAATTGCTTTAATTATCAGAATGAAAGTACTATCATTTATGCACAAATATTATTTTCTTATCAATAACCTGCGTTTGGCTTGACAAAAACACGCTAAAGTAAGACCACGTGACGGCTAGTAGCGTCGTCTTATTATTATCTGTACACCGAACATTTCTCGTCTACACATAAAGCTTATTTTGAAGATGGAACAAATAGAGCAATGTCTGTTGATATTATACATATCTGCTATCTGTAAGAATGTAATGGTAGGTATATTGCGGCATATTATCCATTGCGCATCCTATACTCTTCGGAAATATCTAAGCAATACAAAAACAGCAATGTATTTACGTTTTTTTTAGATTTCGCGTCGTCTTATTCGCGTATGCGCCTTGCGTCTTACTATCTGACGATCTGACGCGAGTTTAGAAGTTTTTACCCATTCCAAAAAAAACCCAACCCATTCCAAAGAGGTAGTCTAATATTAGTTTTATTATGATCTGACCAGTAGTTTTAAATTTATATTTAAGGCCCCATACTTAGTCAGCCAGAAGAGCCAATCGCCGCACTCCCCCGTTCCATGATTACTATGAAATATTGCGTTCTAAAGTAAACGATTTAAGCGACAAATCACTATTTTTGACACTATAAAAGTAAATTGAAAAAAAAGTATAAAAACTGAAACACTTATCTTTTAGGTATATAGTACTTATTTATGGTTATGTTAAATCTGGTGTCGATATTTTCATAATTGAAGTAGACATTTGGGTTTTGCTTTCAAAAAAGGGTTGACTTTTTGATTTTTTTCTATCGAGCAAAATGAAATGAATCGTGTTTTGGAAACACTAGTCTTATAAAGCATACTCATGTTAATCTTGTGTACTTTTGGCACCAAGATCCATGATTGCTTTGTTTGAAAAAAACATTATACTGCTTACGTATTTTAGCAAACATGGACCCTTAATAGTCCATACATCTTTTTCTATCTTTATATCATCAGATACATTATTAAGAATAACTCGAAACTACTAAAATTTATGTGCGACCATCGCAGAATCGTTGGCTTTTATTGTCAAAATCAAAAATCGAAATTGGAGTCGTTTTTTTAAATTTAAACTTAAATTTGTTAAAGATATGGATTGGTACTAACATAGTGATTATATTCTCTTTGGATACTAACGTAAAGTAAATGCTTACGTAGACCAAGATTTAATGGCGAATTTTTTTATATAAAAACTCCTGACTAGCCGCATTTTTTATAAAAAAACAACTTATCAAGGATGAATCCCGAGGAAGCTCCATTATACAATATTTCTTGCTGTTTTATTGCTTCGACTCGCCGCTTCAGTTTTCCTACTTTTCTCTCAATAGACCTTCCTAGACCAGGACGATCCTTTCAAATCGTTTATCGTCATTCATTACTTTAACTGAAAATACTTTTGAGATTGATATAATATAATACGGTTTATTATTCGATTATCGCCTCTGTGGTCGAGCGGTTCGGGTGTTGGACTTGACTGCATGAGGTCTCGGGTTCGAATCCCGCGTCGGCCAACAAAAAATAATTGGATTTTTCCAATTTTCTTATAAAAAAAAATGTTGGTTGGGATTGGAAACGTGCCCGGTTGGCGTTAGGCTTGCCACCTATCACATTATGGGACTTAGTATCTTCGGCTAGTCGTGGGTGCCCCTGTTGTGCCTCTTCGGGGATATGGGCGTGAAGAAACTTTTTTTTTATTATACGATTAATTGATATAATAGTATATTAACGTAAAACTATGACTTAATTCTATTTGTCTTTACTCCCTGCACTTTCATGCCGAAATAAAACAATGGCGAGTACTAAGGCTATGGTCGGGGAATAATTATAAAGACTGCAGTACCAATCAGGGCGAGTCGTTGCAATAATTTCAAATTTATTCATGGTTACAAAAAAGTTAGTTACAAAAAATTTTTGAGTTATAAGTTTAAACCCCAATTTTTATATCGCGACAGAAAGGATGTTATATGTTTGACGTGTCTGTATTTGTGTATATCCAATTAATATACCAATAAATATGCCATCTAACCTTTAAACGGATGGACCGATTTCGATGCTTGTTTTTTTAAGTCTGTCGTAATCGGAAATGATTACCGGATTTCAGCCTCCTCAGCGTCTCACTGCGCTTACGGGTATTAGAGTCGCCTTGAGTCCCTCATGTAATATGTGGAACAGAGCAATCTCTTTTTTATTATATATTTTAGCATTTTTTTTATTATCATGTTTGTAATAAGTTATAAAATAATCGTAAAATTAAAAAAAACTAAACTAAAATAAAATTAAAAGTTACGACGACATAGGCATATACAAAAACACAAACAGACACGTCATATTTGTAACACTCCTCTTTTTTCGTTGAAGGTTATAAAATTTAG
>NJDD01011805.1:17877-54036 GCA_002245505.1 Calephelis nemesis
TTCTTTAACCGACATTAAAAAAAGGAGAAAATTATATTTAATTTTTGTATGTTTAATACGCGATTACACGGCCAATAGCCAACCGAATTTGATGGTTCTTTTTAAAAAAAGAGGTCGTGATTTCGAGAGGGTCACAAATTAGTTTCACCAATGATGAGGTCGTCATGGCTAGTGAAAAATGTATGAACTATTAAGTATAATTCAAAACAACTAGTAGGATATAGATATAATTTGTGTACGACCATTTCGGAAACATTTGCTATCATTCGAAAAAATTACCAAGTCGCGAAGTGGTAACCAATGAAATAGTTTACGTCGGTTTTTCAGTTTTTCTGCTTAATTATTTATTGCTTATTTATTATTATATTAGTGCGTCTTCTGTACGCAGAAAAGTACTGCGTATTCTGTGGTTTCAAGTTAACTAAATAAAAATCATAGTTCTCATTCAGAACTGCGTGAAGTTCGATTTACTGAGAGAGTTGTGCTGGATTTGGCCTGATTCGAAACGTCTCAGATAATGACATCAGCCTTGAATTATAAGTCGAAGTTAATTGATTCCAGCTGTCTTCCTAAACGTAATAGCGTTACTAATTTAGAAAAACGTTTAAATAACTGCCTGAACTTCAACGTGACTTGGTTTGATAACGTCAAACACGTTTAATGATTGAGAATTACTCTAACGGTACATCATTCGTGTAGTATACTCATTACTATAACGCTTATTTGGATCTAAGAGTCGTTACTCGTATGCAGACGGAAAAATAAAATTCTACTATGAAATAAATAACAATTATTTTATAATAGTTTAATATTTATTGGGTTTTATATTAGTTTTCGTATTTAATTACACGCTGCTAAGTACCATTGATTTTGTTTTTTATGGCTATAATATACAATAATAAATAATTTGCTCGCGATCAATTTCTAAACTACTTAACCGATTTTCATCAAATTTGCACTCCTTGTGCAGTTTAGTCCATAGTAAAAGAAAGGATCGCTTACGTCTTCATTTATAGCGGGCAAAGCTGAGGGTAACAGCTGGTATTATATAAAAAAATATGAAAACTTGAGAGCCTTTTTTGTTGGAAGTCTGTTGAAAAACCATGTATTGTATGTTTAATAAACCGCTATTAGTGTATTCAAAAGTGACTAAAATTATATTTACGATTCCAATTTCCAATTCGCTTGATATCGAGATTCAAGAGTAGCCCTACAGGCCTTACATATACATACATAATTATATTCACGCCATGTCTCCTTACAGAATAAGATAGTTAATAATAAGACCACAGGACAAAGCAATCTATCCATTGTTTAGTTTCTTCTTCGCAACTACAATTTATTAGTTTGGTTCGAAGTTTCATTCTAATTGCGAACAAACAGTTTAGAACAAATACTCCAATAAACACTGCTTTATGAAGTTTCTTGTAAGTTGGTAGCTCTATTCCAAACTTAATTAGTAGTTGGATGGTGAATCTTTACTATTTCGATTCAAGTAACGCAATAAGTGGAGAAAGAAAGAAAGAAAATTATTTATTTGCGGAATATGTGTGTAAATGAGATGTTACAAAAATATTTAATTATATCTACATATTCTACCTTATTTTGGTGTGCAAATATTTTAACATTTATAAAAAATGTTGTTTAATTACATATGCTTTAACTTTTAAACCAATTATTTATATTTATAACTAGTTTAATTATTTATTACCAAAACATTTAAAAGCTATAATTAAATTTAAATCTGTCTACCGTAAACTACCACCGTTTCCAAACCTAGCCCGACATGAGAAGAAACGGCGAAACAAACTCCTCGGCTTTGGCAAATTATATTTGGTTAATAATTATTTATTTATTTATTTATTTATTTATATTTTGTTGCATTACATAATCATTAAATACATAATTATTATATTAATTATTAGTCATTTTACTGTAAATTCTTATCTACAAGAAAAGTTATTTTATAATAGTCTAAGATCCGAAGTTAGCTCGACCTACACCGAGCTGATAATTGGATAAAACCGGTTTTATAGCAAATTTAGTATATCACGAAAAAATCCTAGACATTTTATATTTTAAAATGTTTTTTTTATTAACTAATTGGTGTAATATTAAGATTTTATTCCGATTTAAAGTAGGTATGAGACGAAGTTGCAGAAGTTGTGTTTTCTGCTATTTATCTGAATTGCCAGGTATAAACAGATAATTGTCGATGTTAGGAACTTTCACGGGATCGGATAATAGAAAAAAATGTATCTACATATGTGCAGTTTTATTACAATTTATGTTGAAATATAGGGTTACCTGAAAAAAAATAATTGGAAACATGAAAAACATTCTTTTTAAATAATTGAAAATATTCGGTCTAGGATTTGTTTAGACAACCCACTTGTAATATGATCGCTAACATAATTGACTATAAAATATGTTTTATTCTATTATCAGCTCGGTGTAAGTAGATGTAGGTTCGGATATTCTACTATAAATGCTTAGATTAATGCTAGTTTTGTTTCTTTCCTCTTTTTTTTCTATTCTTTATCACTATTATTTTCATAATCGCCTCTGTGGTCTAGCGGTTCGGGTTGACTGCGTGAGGTCTCGGGTTCGAATCCCGGGTCGGCCAACAAAAAGAAAATTGGATTTTTCCAATTTTCTATAAAAAAAAAAGATTTTGGTCGGTATTGGAAATTTGCCCGGTTGGCGATAGGCTTGCCACCTATCACATTGTTGGACTTAGTGTCTTCGGCTAGTCGTGGGTGCCCTGGTTGTGCCTCTGACTACCTCTTCTAGGATATGGGCGTGAAGATACTTTTTTTCTTTATCACTATCAGTTATAATCGCATTTCGTGGGCTGTTACATAAATATAAAAAAAAACTAAAAAAATGTTGAAAAATTCAGAATTGTTACAATATTCTAATGAAGAATAATATCTTAGTGATGGTTGTTTAATAACAGATTTTTTCAAGAGAACGTCAATAGAAGCAGACTTTCACAATATTTTTTTGATCTGAAATGTATGCAATACGAACAAACTTTTTGAGTTATACTTTTGCGAATGGTGCGACCGGAAGCTTAGACCACAAAAATGAACCTAACATCCGGCTTGGCAAAACACGATAATGGCAAGCACAGAGTCTCTGGAGCTTGGAATATCCAAGGTTGAGGTACTAATGCGGACGAGCTGACGCCTGAATCTAGTAACAAGCGAGCGATAAGATCGTTCCATACCGACGCCAGTAAATCGTCTTAAGTGGTCTTTATTGTTTTATATTGAAAACTTACAGGTGTTTCTAGCAAGAAGTTTTCTATAGCTATGTAGGCCAACTAAGCTACTGGTAAAAAGAAAATGTAGTTTTTAATGAGAAAACTCCCTGCTGTGAGACCCAACGCCTTGGCACGCGTAAAGTGTTATTGTAAAAAATGTCCACGTGACAAGCTACGACGGAAATAATTTCTCTATTATGAACTAACAACATACCGTGGTGTCATAAGGTCTTATATCTATATATTATGTAATCATCTCTGTGGTCTAGCAGTTCGGTGTCGGACTTAACTTCTTGAGGTCCCGGGTTCGATTCCCGGGTAAAACAACAAAAAAATAACAAAATGTATATTTTTAATTTTCTATTAAAAATAACGTTGCCCGGGATTGGATATGTGCCCGGTTAGCGATAGGCTTGCCACCTATCACATTGTGGGACTTAGTGTCTTCGGCTAGTCGTGGTTGCCCTGGTTGTGCCTCTGCCTAATGCTTCGGGGATATGGGCGTGAAGATACTTTATACTTTTGTGTAAGAAAGAATCTCCATTCCCCTTGGTCATCACATCACTTAAACGGATGGACCAATGCTAGGAAGTTAGGACAAACTATACTTTGATTTTCCTTATGCATAATATTATGTAAATGGTTATAAATGTCGAGCGATACGGTGTTCGCTAGGTCGGCTAGTGTACCACAATTTAAGCGCTACACAAATGATAAAGAACAGTAATTCATCTTTCCCAAGGGAACCCTTTATACATATATATCGGGATAAAAAGTAGTCTTTGTCACTCTCCAATTTTTAAACTTATCATCACGTAAAACAATTACATATATAAAATTAAGTTTCCGTTGCAACGTTAAATAATTCATCGTTCTAAAACTGCAAAAAAACTGTATTCAATTATTTCATTACTATATCACATTTGATAGTTTTTTTTAAAAAAAAGGCAAACATTTATGTTATATCTACTAATGAATCAAAAGTCACTAGTCGGATCATGATAGAATTAATGTAAGACCATCTCGGAGTCATGACATTTTTAAGAACATCCTTCTTCTGTCATGAAGAAAGATATTCATAACGAAAGAAAGATATTCTTAAAAAATTGTGTGTGTACTTATGTACACGCGTTAGACTTACACTTCTTCGGCGTAATAAGATAAAAATCTTTTTAAAAATTTTGTCTTTTGCCTTATTTTACATTTGTAGACAAAATGACACTAACCATAGAAAAAAGGTATTTAATAGTTAATACATTAAAAGTTTTATTATAATGCATTATTTAGTTAAATAAAGTTTATTTAATATATAATAAAAACTAAAATGTTATCTATAGCTAACTTCATCATGTCGGTTTTTCGTGACGGTGTGCGCGCGCATCGTAAAAATTTACCTTCATAATTTTTTCCTAACGCGCCAAAAGAAGTATAACTTCAAAAATAATCATCAACATTAATGTGTTATTGGCCTAGTATATACGCTTAATAACGTTACAAAAATATAATAAAGAAAAGAAACATACATTCAAATTGGGATTCTATTCATTTTTATTTCTATACACTTTCGCATTTATGATATAAGTATGGATTGAACCTAAACGTATATTATTTTATTTATATACGGTATATGTTATATTATACATTTGTATTACTGTTGGTCTTTCAGCTTTGTTCAAAACAATTTCTTTGTTTGTCTCAAAGGAAAAATAAAAGATAAATTTTATCTCAAGATTACGTGCTATTTTTACTGTGAGAGTCTCTCTTATCTTAGTAAGGACTTTGTCTTTTTGTTAATACATAGGCAAGGTTAGATGAAATTGTGGTTCGATTTTTGTAAATACAGATGATTTTAAGACCGTTCAATATCATCAAAATTACAAATGATAAAAGAAATTTCCTTCGATATTTTAGAAGCAAAATAAACTGTATCTTATATAACATAAAAACTGAACTAACTGGACCCGCCCGGTCGTTTTCAAGACTATCGATGAAATCGACGTCTGTTAAAAAATAAAATGATATTAATTTATTATTACAAAGGTTTTGCAATCTGGGTATTTGGTATGGTATTTATTTGTATAGATATAAAAATCAACCCCTATGTTTAATCTTCGGTTAATACCATAGATTTCGTACACAATTAACTATTATAGATCAATCGTTTTAAAACTCTTTTAATAAAATCTTTTGAAAATCCGTTCTTTTGTAGCTAGATTTTTCAAATTTGTAATTTTGCAATTAAAGCAACAACGGTGTTGTTCGCCATTTTCTCTCTTACATATAAAGTCATTAGTGACGTAAATGTTTACTTCCTGTTTTTACTGCCAGTTTACCGACCGCTCTTAATGATGTTTCTTTGTGGAAATTCTAAAACCATTAGGCTCTTTGTTGTTAGTACCCTACTGGACATTATATGTGTGGTAATAATCGTAGACATAACTACCAATTGACTTGCAGTTAAATTGGTTATACAAGATAAGCGTAACAATATTCTTAACCATGCTTTTACAACTTGTTAGACTAACCCCAGACTAACTACTAGCTACAGAAGAACTAACACAACATCCGTTGCCTCGTGAGGAAGGGCAAACACCTTCTTGTAATAACTGATAAGACAGGGAAGAAGTGCAGGGCTCTTCTGATGGTAAGAGACTACCCTGGCCTATAAACACCATAGACGTCGCTATACTGAGGCCGAGTTTTCAGGCCTAATGTACAAGTCATAACTACAGTAACTCTAAGGGCCACTTGCACGTTTCTGGGTTAAATTTAAGAATAAGTTAAACTTTCAAGTAATAGGTGATTCAATCCTAGTTAGGTCCAAACTCAGAGTTAAATGATTAACCCAGGAACGTGCAAGTGGCCCTAAATAAACTAACAAAAAGGAATAGAACAAAAAAAACTGAAATGACAGAAGATAGTGAAGAAATTATTTTCCCTGTACAAATGAAATATAATGAAAAAGTGTTTTAGAATAGAGTACATCCCATCTATAATAACCGAATGGATGAGAGTGTGATAGAAAGAAATAGCATGAAGTAGGTACGAGAGGCAAAAAAGCGAGAACTGGAATGAAACTAGAAAGCAAAAATCCCTGTGATGAAAGATGTCTTGTGGGTAATTAGTATATAAAAAAAAAAGTACATATCAACCGGCAACCTTAACCTCTGGACAGGAACATGACAATGTCATGGCTACTGAATAGGTTACGTCATGGATCCCGGACGAGTTCAGCGTGGCATTCTTATGACCAGTGCTCTTATTAGTAATGATTCATATGACGTTAGCTCGTAAGAGGGGTTAACGAGCTACCTGGGAAGGGAAATGTTCTTCTACACAGGAGACCAGCGGGGCTATTCATTATCTTTTTAGTGATGATCACAGGGTAAAGTGTACATCAAATAGCTGTCAAATGACGTGTTTTATATTTGCTATATCCAGTGACTAACAAAAATTCATAGAGATAGCAAATACAAAACACGTCATTTGACAGCTACTCTATGGACACTTTACCCAGTGATCGTCACTAAAATATGCTGAATAGCCCTACAGGATCGGTTTGACATTTCCGCTTTAATATTCTTATGGATGCCAATTAGTATTTGCTTTTGCTGTTCATATACGTCAGTGGCTGCGGTTGTACTATCAGTTTCGTGAATGTAACAGAATGTTATTTATTAAACATTTACAAGCGGAAATATTGAAATCACGTAAGCTGTAGCCATCCTTGAACGCAACTACTGTTTTGTAAACTTGTGTGCGTTCTACCGTTTTGTTTGTGATTGTGGTTTTAAGGTGAATGAGGCGAACGAAGGTTTAAAGCATTACCAATAAGATCACTGGTAGAGAGCTATGCAACTTGCCAGGGTAAAGATCACAAACACCGTGACAAGAGAATTATACATTTAAGATTATTGGCCTTACTCCTCACAGGACAGCGACACTCCTACAACATAATATATGGTGTCTATAGACTGCGGTCCGCGTGCTTGTTAGCTGTATTTTGTCATAAAAATAAAAATTCAATTTTTATTTTTCAAATTGACAGATTCTGCAACAACCTGGTTCAGGTTCGAGCAGGCAATAACAGCATACTCCTCAACCAACAAGGCGATCAAATATAATATATAATAATCGATTGCGTTTTAATTGCTGATTGCTGATTTATGCCATGTTCCTATATTCAAAAAACGAGTCGTTTTGATTACGGATGGTAGTATTTTGTACGCTTAGTAAGAATACTAACAACGGGTGCTCGTTTCCGACTATTGATACTAAACATTTTTTGAAAATATTGGTAACGCTCCATTACTTTTGAACAAACTACGAATGGTTTAGCTGACGGATTACGATTCGTTGATTATAGGAACCGGGCATTAGAAGTTTGCCATGGGACAGCTATGTTAATTTAATAAACGAGAGAAGCTGAGCACAGCAAGTAGTATTATAATTATTGTAAATGTAAGTGTAATATTTCCGTCTAAATATATATTTTTCAAATTGCTCTTGCGTAAATTTACAAAAACAGTTACGCCTCTTTCTGATCTGTTGGCTGATGTGTGGGTTTCAACATTAGCTATTAATAATTAATTATGACGGAATAATCTATTGGTAAAAGAATTTTATTATTGGACAGGTAAACTTTATACAACATTCTTACGGTCAATCAGCCTATCTATCTAAATTAAAATTTTTGAATGCTCGGTAGCTCAAATGGTTAGATTATTCGTGCTTGAGACAAAAGGGTGCAGGTTCAAAGCCTGTGATTTTATAACCCCAACTATAACGGAAAAAGAGGGATGTCTGAGTGTGACGTGTCTGTATGTGAGTGAGTGCGCGCGTTTGTGTGTGTATCTGTCTATCTGGCTGTTTGTTTGTCACATCATTTATTTTGACGAATTTTAATGCAGATTTTTTTGTTTCAAAGCTGACATGTTCCTGATTGTTCTTAGCTATATCGCATAAAAATGTCAGGGGTGACTGAAATATTTTTAGGATTATGAAATGCAACACTCTTTCTGCAAGCTTCCTCTATGTATTTAAGTTATTATTCTCTATTCGCCCAAGAGATGTTTACTTAATAAACATTATTAAACTGTATAAAGAATTAACGCTAATGGGAGCAGTTCTTTTGACTCAAATATCCTTTGTAGTTTGACATTTAAAAAACGGCACTTACAAAACTTAACGGTGTTTACAAAATAAAAATCTTAATTTATTTTTATATTAAAATAAAATCAAAATTTCATGTACTCGAACTGATGATATACGTTGCATTACAAGCCAATCCAAAAGCACAGAATAATTAATAGCACTTACGTACAGAAGACTCACTGATGTACAAAAAGCAAGCAAACTTGAATCTTAAGATGTTAAGCAAAAGCACATATTTGGCTAAGCAACTTGACCTGTTTTACTTAAAAACTCACGCATGTCATTCAAAATTGACATTTAGAGCGAGAGCCGAAATAACTGACATAACGCGACGTCAGGTATGGTTTGTACAACTAGTTTTGACGTAAGTTTCTTCGAGAAGTACGTCGCCTGAAGCTACGCAAACTGCGGATTGAAACCCCCTTGCCAAAAGACGTTTTTAAACGGTTTTTGCGACATGTATAATGCCGTACGCATTAGGAAATCCAATTCATAGGCGGAAATCATATTGCGCTGCACACCGGAGCGGAGTACGGTGATTTTGATTTTAACTTTGTATTGAAAAATCTTGATTTGTATACAAAAACCGCACGGTATTACACACTACCACCGCTCCGTAGTGTCTCCGTGCGGTATTTTAAGGCTAAAATCCGCATCGTTTTGTACGTAGCGGTAGGCGACGGTGCAGTCTGTTATCCACCTTAGCGGGAAAGACGTCGCGTTTAAAAAACGCTGGTGTCTCGAACTGTGAACGAGTAATTTTTTGTTTTAATTATTTTAACTGTTTTTTATTTAAGGCGTGGCAAAAATGCGCGTGCGAATGAAGTCATATAAAGTTGTATTTTTATAACATTATTTAATTGAATCATCATTTAATGAAATATGTGAATACATACCGGCCTTGTGAAATCGAGAAGCAAGTTAAAAAGATTAAGAAACTCTGCATTAATAAGATGATTTAATTATTTTAATTGCTGTTTTGCGAGGAACGGTATCAAAAAATATCATATAGGCAGGATATTGCGTCTCTTAATATCAGGGCGATTATTTTGTCTGTGTACGCAAAAATGAAGTAGATATATATATCCCCGTGTCGGTCTGAGCTCCTTTGCAGAATAGACCAACTGCCTTCCTGCCAGGCAGCTCTTAAAAGGGGAGCATAGGCTTACCGTCACTAACACCGTAACATTCTACTAGGAAGTAGAGTTTCGCAGCAACTCGCCCGGATTGGTAACATCGCCTTACCTATTCCTGCCGCCATAGCGTCAGTGTTTGCCGTTGACGTGTTTCAGTTCGGAGGGTACGATAGCCGGTAAACTTACTTTTGCTTAAGGCCTAACATCCTGGCCTCAGGTTGGCAACGCACCATTACCACACACGTTTGGTGTCTCTAGGCGGCGTGAATTTCTTACCATCAAGAAGTCCGTCTGCTTGTTTGCCTTCCAATGTCATAAAAAAGACTTGTTTAGAATTTTCGATCACCATAGGATAATTTAAATAAATCGAACTTCACTTCAGGTAGGTTCGCTTGATCTTTCAAATACAAAGTATGTTTAAACCCCGATGGAAAAAACAAATAGTGTGATAATGAAGTGTGTTTGTCTGTGGGATCATAACTTTTAAACGGACGGACCTATTTCGATGATTTTTGTGGTAACTTTTTGCACGAAATTGTTATTTAGCAACTAATTTATTTCGTTAGGAACGCTTAAAATTTTAAATTGTGTATTGATGATAATTGTTTTAATTTTTTTTTCTCTAAACGAAAAAGAAAAATGATTGTACACTGTTTGTATCACATTATGGTTATTATGATGATGATGTTTGTCCATTAATCACTCAGAAGTACTGAAAGGATTTTCATGAAATTTGGTATACAGACAGGGTATAACTTGGATACTAGAATATTTTCTATCCCTATTAAATTCTCCTTTGGGAATTCCACGCGGGCGAAGCCGCTGGCCGAAAGCTAGTAAAAGATAAATCTGAGAAAGAGCTTTTATAATACAGTAAAATTTATAACCTTTGCATCTGTTTTTTTACTGTGTATTTATTTGCTTCAGAAAATATCTACCGAATTGAGATCTTTGGCATTTTATCTTTGACACTTGAGATATGTATTGGGTTGCAGTTTTATAGATATCCGATATCAATATATCAAATCATAGAACCTCGACCTCAATACAACTACACATTTCCTTTTTCTCTTGCTTAAGGTAAACGAGATCAGGTTGTCTAGAATTTTGTTAACATTTTTTATGTGTGTAATAAATAAGCGGATCACCTCATCTTTACTTCTTTACTAATATTAGAATCAGGAAAGATTTGATTTTTTTGTTTATTTGTTTAAAACGAATAGACTCCGAAACTACTGGACGGATTTCAAAAAATCTTTTACCTTTAGAATGCTACATGATCTCTGAGTGACATAGGCTTTATTTCATCAAAATCCGTGCAGTAAAAGCCAAGTAGCGCAGGCGAAGCTGTGTGAGACTGCTAATAAGATAATACAATTGTTGCCGGTATGAGTAGCTAGTTGTCTTTTGGCCAGGTCTACCACTTACTATACCATCCAGCATGGAATTGAAGTGAATTGATATTTGCCAAAGAACGTTACGTTATTATAAATATAAACCTACTTCTTACTAGCTGTCCCGGTAGACTTTGTACCGTTAGCTCCGTGCCGTCTGAATTTTGTTTTAATAGTTGTTGCCCTATCTGAAACGAATGGACAAAACCAAATATCATCCAAATCGAACCAGCTATAGGTACACGAGTTATAATTACTTAACAAATCCGACTTTGTTTTATATATAACTAGCTGAGTCGTACAGACATCGTCTTACCTTAACTATGAATGTCGGATCCTCACTTCAAGCTTCCAAAAAAAAATTCATAAGAAAATTCTCCAAAAAATAACTCGGAACGATCCATCCGTTTAAGAATACTAGCTGTTACTGTGAACTTCCTTCCACCCGTTCACTCTTTATAGGAAAAATTAAAATATTGCTTTTCTTAATTTCCAGTTGAACGGGATTGAAAGTCCTACGTCCATCTCCTGATTCTAATCTATCTCCCTATCAATTTTCAGTCAAATGGATTCAGCCGTTTTTGAGTTATAAATAGTGTATATAATTAACACGACTTTCTTTTATTATATGTGTATACTAGCTGTTCCGTCAAACAGAAAGGGTGGATTTCAGTTTGTAAGGGAAAATCAAAATTTTGTCGAACGGGATAAAAAATATCCTATGATGATGATGATGAGATGGTCTCCTGGCTACGATCTATCGTCATATGAATTTTCATCCAAATCGGTCGAACCGTTCTAGAGTTAATGTGTAACAAACACGACTTTGTATATAGGGATTAATGTCGTTGTTTTTTATGATATTGGAAGGCAAACAAGCAGACGGGCTTCCTGATAGTAAGAAGTTCACACCGCCTAGAGATACCAAAGATGGTAATGGTGCGTTGCCAACCTGAGTCCGGGACGTTAGGCCTCGAGCAAAACTAATTTATAACTATAACTATACGTAAACCATATAAGGAAAGGACACTTAAGTATCCACTGCCATATAAAAATATTCTAACGACCGCTCTGATTATTATTGCGTTTATACTCTATTATTATGAAAGCGGCAAAAGTACGGGTAATTTACGTGCGGTTACGTCTCGTGCGGTGAAAATATACAATGAAATTATTCTAGTTCCGTTTTACGCAAATAACACACCCAATTTTCTGTCGTAAGCCATCAACGGTCGCAGTCATTAACATTGTCTGTGGTGCAATCTTACAAAAGTGAAAACTGGACTGATTATTGTTTACCAGCTGTTTACTTGCGACTTCGCCAGCGTAGAATGGATTTTCATGCAAAGTCCCCATTTATGCCCGATTCCTTTTTTCAAGAAACGTTTCGTTTTTCTTACGAATGGTTGTTTTTTGTACAAAAAATAAAAAATCTTACTACTTCCGTTCGTTATTTACTGTTAACTCAAAATATTTTGTGTAACTATGAGCAATGCTTCGTCACTTTTAGGCAAACTACCAATGGTTTTACCAACGGATTACAGTTCGTTATTAATAGGAACCGGTCATTAATCATCAATTTCAGTCTGTGTTGAGTTGTTTTTTTTTTAAATAACACAGCCTATGTATTAACTCGGGTCCTCCGGAACCTCACGTGACTGGTGACTGTTTATTTTTAGTTTTTGACCTCGGAGCAAACATCAGCCATTAGTACCTACTCGATTTCGTAAAAATCGGGCTGATTTTTACGAAATCGGGTAATAACTAGATGCAAATTCAATAAACTTAACTAATGGCTGATGTTAACTCCGATGTCAAAAACAAAAAAAAACTATCACCAGTAACGTGAGTAAATTATTCAACGTAATCATAATCAGTCATGTTACTCAAACTCATTGAGTAAGATTTCTTCATGAATATCCACTTCACTTATCACTTGTGCACTTTAACTGAATAAAATCATACAAAATACTACCAGATTTGACTAATTTTGCTGAATCGGTAAGAAAAAATATGACCATCTTTTTTCTTTATTCCGTCTTAACATTTTTTAATTACTAATTTTATCTCAGTAAAACTGCATAAAATCTACTTCGATTTTAATAAGTAAATCTTCTATGTACACAAGAATTAAATATTCTGCTCGATTTTTCTGAGGTTCCATCACCAGATCCAGATTTGGATCCAATGGGACAACCACTAAAATACGTTATTTCAAAAAAAATATTCTGAAATCGGTTCAGAAATGACGGAGATATCGTAGAAGAACGTAAAAAAATATAAGTCAAACATAACACCTCTTCCTATTTTGAAATCGGTTAAAAATAATGCTCTCGGTTATTTTAATTCCATTTAAATAAAATTTTCGTTTTAAAAATGTAACGGAACTATTAACATGCTAAATAAGTTAGGTAACATTGTTTAATGTGTGAAAATTTTGTTCCACAAAACGTTATTTACTTAGGTACCTCGGAAATCCTTTCTCAAGTCAAATAGGCCTTGAGAGAATATCGGACGACGGAAGATTACGTGGTCTCTGACCCAGTAACCGATGAGAACATGTGTATTTCAAAATAATTATAATAAACAAAAAAGAGAAACATCTTCACGCCCAAATCCCGGGAAAAATAGGCAGAGGTGCAGCAAGGGACACCCAATGTCAGCCGAAAGCAACAACTTAGTCCCACTGACCCATAATGTGATAGATGGTTAGCGTATCGCCAATCGGGGCTATACATTGATTTTGTTGGAAACTAGCTGAGTCGACAGACTTTGTCTGTCCTAACTAAAAATAAAAAATCAGTGTTAATTTATATTATTTTCTTATGAATCTTCTCCTGCCAATAACACACAGAAAAATAATTAGCAAGTTTGGTCACTCCATTCAGACGTGACGCGATGACCAGGAGAAATGGGGAATCATCTTTACAAATAAATTAAATTGGAGTGTCTGTTTCTTATATTAAAATAACCGCTTTTTACGAGTACTATACATATACATATGAATGTTTATACAGAACATACGCCAAAATAACACTTGTTTACAATTTTTGTCTGTCTATACGTCTTTTATTGGCAGGTAGCTGATAAAATAAGAAGTGACTTAGGCTACTTGTATTTAAGAAAAATTTAAAAGAAAAGTGAATAACGTTTTTGTTAAATTCCACGCGGACGAATTTGCGAGCATAGCTAGTTTTTATATACGATTAAAAAAACAAGTTCAACTGTCCGACCCTGGAATCTAATTCTTGACCTCATGTATGTAACGTTAACACGGGCCACTAGACCACATAGGCGATTATAATCAAAATCTATAAATTATATTTTGTATTAGTTATGCCCACCACTTATTTCGCTCATTTTAAATTATTTAGCTATAACCCGAGTTCTTATTGAATTATTGGTAAGAAGTGACCTATATGTAATTTTCCTATTTAGATGTTTTGATGTAAAAACGGTACATTAAAAAAACATAAACACTTGAGCATTTATGATATTAGTAGGGAGTATGGAGACTATAAAGTATTTGTCTTTACGAGCCATATAAAAGTCCCAAAAGTTCCCTGAAATAAAGTTTTTATTCGTTATGTTATTGTTTTACTATTGTAAAGCTGTAAAAGATCTTATGTGTATACTATGTGTACTTATATGTGTGTGTATTCCATATAAAAATAAACTGGAACTTCTCTAAACCTAATTTTTTCCCTGAAATGCTGTCTTTTCTTCGTTTATCAGAAACTTGTAGCCCGCTCCAGCTTCGCACGGGTATACAAACTGTTATTATACAAATCAACCTTCCCTTTGAATCACTCTATTTATTCAAAAAACACATCAAAATCTCTTGCGTAGTTTTAAAGATCTAAGCATGCATAGGTACAGACAGCGGAAAGCGACTTTGTTTTATACTAAGCTAGCGGCCCGCCCCGGCTTCGCACGGATATAAAATATACATTTAAACCTTCCTTTAATCACTTTATCTATTAAAAAATCTGCTTCAAAATCCGTTGCGTAATTTCAAAGATTTAAGCATACAGCGACAAGAAAAGCTACTTTGTTTTATGCTATGTAGTGATATAAATATAAAAATAATTGTATAATAAACCAACTTTATATTAGCTTGTATTAAATTAATTAAGAAATTATTTCAACACTACCTCGAGTATATTTATCTCCGTTTTTAACCCACTTCGAATATTATGTGTTCGACTTCTATATTTTTTTGTATGTTAATCGATTTCTCCGTCATTTGTAAAGCAATTTTAATTTTTTTTTATAAGATAGAGCGTACTTTTGAGGTGGTTCCTTGGCCACCAAGTCTGGACCTAATGATAAAATCCTAGGAAAATATATAAAACTATTCAATTTCTATTGAATTTTCAAGGTATAATCGAAATCGAATTCGGTTTTAGCAGTTTTGCTGTGCTTAAATTATGGAAATAAAGTTTACTGTGGTCAATAAAAGTTTTGAATATTTTTTTTTGTTTACTACCCAAAACTCGTATACGTACCAACAAATCGAGCACATATCGAAACCCAGATGAAAAACTTTGACTCCATATTTAATTAGTAACTTCATAGTAAAAAGCATATTAAATATTATGCTAATGGAGGCCAATGTAATATGAAAGCAAATATGCGCGATGTTTATTGGAGTAGTGGTCATTATCTGAGAAATTAGAATGAAATCGTTATCAGCAGTGAAACTTGTTCAACATGTTCATTTTATCTTGTATCTATACAACAAGAGCCTACGATAGATTTATAACATTATTTTTGATTAGAAGTATAAAGAAACCGCCAGGACAGTTAGATTCTTATAAAGAATCTAACTGTCCTGGCAGTCGGTTCCACCCGTTCAGTATGGAAGATAATGAAGTATTATTTTTACCATTTTCCCTGCAACTTTCGCGGTTTTTACTTCGTAAGAACCTTTTCTGGATAAAAACTAAAGCAAAAGAAAAATGATCAGCCAAATCGGTCCTGTAAAACGCTACACTTTTTCTAACTCCTATGATGATATGACTTGCACTATAACCAACCTAACGCGACGCACTTTATAATATCTATTGTGTCTATATGTGTCCACAGGAATTACTTACCATCAAAGCTGAGTGCTTGTTCGATTGCTTTTCACGTAAAGAAATAATATAGGTTGACATTTGACTATTAAATCGCTCGGGTTTTATCCAAAGGTTGGTATAAAGAATCTCCGAAACAGGCGTGTTTGTATGGAAAGGGTAAGGAATGTGGAAGAAGCCAGGAAGGTCTAAATAATGGTGAAATTTGGCACTCGATACTTTCTGCCTAACCCGTAACGGACTTGGCGTGAATATATGTATGTATTTGTAAGGAAATAACTCGACATTATTACGAGAAATCAACAGATGCATCCAGCAATGCTTCAATCCTCTCGTATTTAACATTTTCTCCTTTCTTTAAACGTTTTCAGGACTTCATGACCTGATTCACAGAAACTCATTCGATAGTCGCGACCTGAGACACAACTCAATATCTTGTCAGTAGATAAACTCTCGACAAGGAGAAGAGTGTGATTGGCGTGTATTTATTCAACCATTCAGTGAATTAATGTCACATAGTAAAGGCTCGAAATTATTAGAGAACTTTGATTCACGGTTAGTAAGGCTGAGAGGAAATTGGTTTTAAGATAGATACTCGTAAAACATTAACTGTTAAAACTAGTGAGTGATGATTGGCGCTGTTAGTGTGTTAATGAACTCTCTTTAAACCCACAACGTATTACAGATATATAATACGAGCCTTTCAATGTAACGATGTACATGAGTATGATAAAAACCAAATTTTCGGCTCTAAAAAAATTAAAGGATTATGAATAAATTCGGGAAACACAAATAAGAAGGTAAACTAACATAATCGCGTCTGTTGTCTGGCGGTTCAGGTATTGGACTGGACTGCATGAGGTCCCGGGTTCCAATCCCGGGTAGGGCAACAAAAAGAAAATTTGGTTTTTCCAATTTTCTAATAAAAAAATGTTGCTTGGGATTGGATATGTGCCCGGTTGGCGATAGGCCTGCCACTTATCACATTGTGGGACTCAATGTCTTTGGCTAGTCGTGGGTGCCCTGGTTGTGCCTCTGCCTACGATTTCTTTTTATATAAACTAACATGATTATAATATTGAGACTGAGAAAATGTTTTAAACTCTGCGACTATGTTTGTAATGCGAGACGTCCGCACTTCCCGTCATCATTTACCCACTCATTTTTGCTGTCTATTTATTGCGTTTGTTCCGCTGTTGAAAGATGAGCTTGACGAAAGAAAAAATAGATATTGATTAGAACAAGGTTCGTATTGTATTTCCACACCCGAGTTGCTGCAGGCTTAGGCAAGACTACGTAACTGTTACTTTGTATTATACAGATAAAATATAATCTGAATAGATTTATGTCTCCTATTTTACTTTGAAACATTCGGTCAATGTATTTGGGGATAAATTCAATAAGGCAAATAGGATGTTGCCGTAAAATTTAGTAGATTTTGGATGTCAAATTAGTCAATAAGGTAAGATTTTAGTCAAAATACAATGAGGTATAACATTAAACGAATACAGAAATGTCACATACAAACTAATCTGACAGCACTAAAATTACTAAACTAAACTAAATCCTGATGGTAAGAGATAAATGTTGCCTGTAGACACCACAGATGTTATAGGTGCGTCGTTGTCTTGTGACCGAGGCGTTAGACCGGTTGTGCAAGACTATGTTACCGTCCAAACCGAAACATGATTCTGTCATGGTGGCAGGAATAGGTAAGGCGATGGATGGACCCTGACGACCGGACGAGTTGCAACTTGCAGTACTGCACTCTACCAACAGCTAAACCTAAAACCAGTCTTAAAAGAAGATAAGCGATACCTTCAAATAAGTTTGGTTAGTGCGCAGCAGTATTACCTTTATTTAGTTTTAAAATGTTCAACACAAGTTTTGGTTTTTACATCGACAAATTAGCTATAAATAGGTATATGCTTTATCGATAAACAAGGTAAAAGTGATGGACTTATAAGAACATACGTGCTACTATATATTCAATTTATCTTCTGCACTTACATAGAAAGTGTTGTAAGTATAACACATGTGTGCTTTACAAGTTATACTAAATCTGATATGCGCAATCGGTCAGCCACTGTGACTAAACCTTGAGTCAATAGTCTAGCTACTGGCCCCATTCAAGTAAACGAAAATTATTCATTGTTTGTAAGAACTGTATGATAAATTCGATAACAGTTACGCATTGAGACCTTATTATTAATCATTTTGGCACATTATGAACGTGGCATGGGCCATTAAATGTCTACTAACAAAACTTTTATAATGGTGGTAATTTTTCTGCGCATTTACTAAACTAATTTTAAGTATCCATATCTTCTTTCCACGAATGCAATAGTAAAAGGCAAAGCAACTTACATTCTGTAAGACTAGTTTTTCCCAGACGTTTAGTTTTTCTTTAGAAAATATCCGGACAAATCTGACTAACTTGTTTCACTGGGAAAAGATAGCATACACTTTAAGTAAGTTTAGTTGGTCGTCACCACCAATATCAGCAGAATTTTGGTATTTACCAATTTATGTACGCGTATTTTCGCATTTTCCTGAGAAACGCTGTGTCTGTCTGAACAATCATTTCGTTTTCGTTGTTACCTGTATTAACATTGTGCCGGTTCTGACAGACATTTTCTAAACTTTTGTAGATGTATACTATTTCTATTCAATCAATTAAAAACAAAAGAGATGAAAAATTGCAGTCATTTCGAATTAATCATCACTTGTGCGGTTTTTTATCACTATTCACTACATATAAATGTCGTGTGCAAATTAATCTGACAGCACTAATTGTGAGATTAGTTGCCTTGTCTCTTTTTGTTACTTGCGCTAAAAGAAGACAGCCTAACTTTAAATAAGTTAAGTTAGTGCGCAGCAGACTTTGCACAAAAACCTATCAATATCATCTCACTGTTATTAGAGTGAGACAAAGCATATCAAAACACAAGACAAGTTACACATTTTTAGCAGTTCCACCGCCGCATACGGTGTGCTAACAGCATTATCTTGTTAAAATTCGTCAAGTGCTGATTACTTATCTGAACACTTTTACATCGACATTTCTGAGTTGTGATAGTGTTATCGTTAAAGTATTACTGTTTTGATAACATTTTTTTTTTCAGCAGTGTGAATCATTCATTGTTTAACTTTACAGCAACGATTTTATTTGTTATTAAGTGTAAAGTTCAATATTTTGAATTTTTTATTGATGTGTAAACCGGTAAGTCTTTAAAATATGTTTTATGGAATCAGGCGTTACTTTCCATTACATTTTCCATACAATCCATTAAAACAGATGTAAAATAAGCCTTTATTTTGCTAAATCCGCGTAAGCAGTGTAACTGTTGTGGCAAATAATCCTCCAAACAACACAGAATGTGACAAGCCTAACTGACGTTCCCACCACCCACCTCCGCGACCAGAACACGAATAAAGGAAGAGCTCGGAAACAATATAAATTGTCACGTTCTTTACATGTGACAACCCTACCTAAAGGTAAAGGCTTATTTTACATCTCTTTAAAAGATGTTTTTAATTTCAACTTAAGTCCACATGTGATACACTTTTTGTATCCAAAATTCATATTTAATATATGTCCTTCGTTTCATTTTTGTTAGCACTGTCGTAATCGATTTACTATTCATAATATTATATGATTATTTTTTGTGACGTTGAATCAATAAAAATAAATTACAATTTCTGTATAATGTTTAGAATTAATTATAACTTTCATTTTTAATTACATATTCTCCAAATATAAAAATTTCAGATTTAAAGATTGTTGACTTGTCGCAGTGTTATTCCGTAGTTATTTAAGTTTCAATTTTAATGAAATTACAATTACATTTAATGAATACCTTTCTGTTAACAGTACTGAATAAGATTTCTTTATTGGCGTTAATAATCGCGTTTTCTTTATTGGCGTTTCTTTTTCTTTTTTTGTAGTTCTTTTTAATTTAAGTTTCAAAAGCAATGGCATCAAAGTCCCAACGTTTTTATCTCCGCTTTATTATCAACTGACCTTCTTTCCTGATTAGTCATACTATAATACGTGTACATTTCTTACCAGGAAGTTGCTAATTTATGTGCTTTATTTTGTTTAAGTATGGGTTTCCACTTTGTAATTATTATTATTATCATTTAATATCAATAGACCGATAATCTTATATTGCGTGAAGCTTATTTCAATCATGTAAATAAACGTATACATTTCTGATGCAATCGGTAAAATGTAGATAAAAGTATATCAGCCATCTTATCTTTTATCTCTTGTAGCACAAACAGGCAGCTGTCAGCTGGAAAAGTAATGATGTGTTTTCCTAAATCTTTTAGTTAGATTGTTTTCAGCATCACGATTCCTTCCTCGGGTAAGCGATTGAGGGTTTTGGAAGGCCAACCTTAACCACTTCGTTGGCCTAGGGACTAGCGTACACTTTAATTCCACCGACCAACTGCGAGGTTCGGGTTCGATTTCCGACGGTGGCAGGCATTTGTGTGATGTGCATTTAAATGTCTGTATTTCCGGGTCTGGGTGTTAAATAAATTTATTCTGGTATCTATTTGTGTATTTCTATATATTAGTATAGTTGAATAAAACCCATGACTCGAGCATATAATTTGCTTACTTTGAAGTTAGATTCAATTTGTGTAACTTGTTCAGAAATATTTATTTATTGTGTTATAATATGTTTTGTCTCTATTTATCTATAATTTCTTAAAATATGGTCGAACCTACGAAGCATGGTCTTTCTTACTGAAAGATTCGTCAATTCCGCTCTCACTATCTCTCTCTCTCTCTGATCTTACTTACTTCATTGCTCATGCATGTCATTTTCATTAATATAATTCATTAATTAATATAATGTCTCACAAGGCTCGTTTTAAGTTATCAATGCTTTGATTTAAAAAAAATCGATGGCGATGTTTTGAAAATATAGAATCGTTGCTGAAGATTTGTTATTAAATACTACACGATGGGAAAATTTTTATGTTGCCCTCGAGATGTGATGACCCCATCTCGCGCTAGTGACAATCTAGTAACTTTACATGGTTTATCCCAATGGTACAGTCAGTCAGGTGCAGATAGAATGCTTTTGCAACAGCAATCCGGGCCTGAACTTGTCTTGCATCGTGCTACTAACATCTATGCCAAATGGCAAGTGATGGTTGTCTCTTACTCATTTTTAATAAGTGTAAGAGAGACTCTTTTTTGTTATTTTGTATTGATATAATAAAAAAATAGTAATTTTCACTGCGTAGTTAGTTGTTTCGAAAATTATTTTTCTGGTTTTCAACTATTATTATTATTTATATAATTCTATTGATTCATACACACATACATTTATTTCTTCATACATGGTCCCTTGCGGCAGAATGTTTCGAGTTCCATGTGCCACGATTCACAAGAATGGGAATAGGAAAAGAAGGTATTCATACCTTCTTCACATTTATTACTTAACTTTGCTTGACTCTTAACACTATCCTCGAATAATACCCGAGCTATGTCTTTAAATCTATTCTATTGATATACGTAGCGAAAAGTTCTATGACAGCGCATAATACGTTATCTGTTTATTTATCTCCTTCCGGAGACACAGAATATTGGGTGAGTCTAAAATAAATACAAATATTTATAACTTACAGCGTCCGCAACTGCGTCCGAACGCATTCGTTTTTCTCATTTTATCTAAGACATTTCATTCTTGTTTATTCAACTAAATTAAAAGAATCTTTACGCCCGAATTACCCATAAGGCAGGCAGAGGCAACACTCCCACGCATAGCTCGAAATATTGAGTCTCATTATATGATAGGCAGCAAATCTTATACAAACCTAGATTTTGTTGAAAATTAAAAAACGCAATTACATAGCAACGCATTAAATCGATCTCGGTACCTCATGTATTTAACGCCAAGGACCAACACCGGCTCTCTTGGTGATACAATGCTAGCTTTCATACGCAATTTCGCCCGCGTGCCAAGTTATACAAAATCTTTATAAATAGTTATTTATTATTCTAAAATCTAATGTATAAAATGTATTAATGTAAAGTTTCATCTAAATTCGTTCAGCAGTTTTTGCGTGAAAGAGTAAAAAACATGCATCTATCCTCACTTCGCATTAATAACATACGCAGCTATTTGCCCGTGACTTCGTCAATGTAGAATAGTTACCGCCTCGTTGGTAGTGTGGCTAGCGTACACGCCTGACTACATCGACCAACTGCGAGTCTCGGGTTCGATTCCTGACGGGGGCAGGCATTTGTGTGGTGAACATTAAGATGTCTGCATTTCCGGGTCTGGGTGTTTATTAAATTTATTCTGGTATCTATTTAAGTATTTCTATGTATTAATATCGTTGACTAACACCCATAACACAAGCACATAATTTGTTTACCTTGGGGTTAAATTCAATTTGTGTGACTTGTCCACGGATATTTATAGTTACAATTTTCACACAAACTTGTGTTCCGTATTCATCCTCTAATCACTCACTCTTTAACTATATGCATATCATATATATCAGTATCATATATATGCTTACGCGGAATTAGCAAAATAAAGGCTTATTTTACATCTGTTACAATGGATTTCCGCAAAGTAACGCCTGATTTAATAAAATATCTCAAAACGGTAAGCATTACCGAACAGTACTTAAAATTAACAAAGTCTCATAGGGTCGCTGTTCAAAATATTTGGTTAAATCAACAATGTAAACATTTTAATATTATTCCAAAATATATCAATGTTCCTACCAACACACACAGCCAAGCAATCAATTTGGTTGAATGAAGAATCACGTCATTGGTTATATGCATATCAAATTTCATTAAAATCGATTTAGCGGTTTAGCCGTGTAAGAGCAACAGAAAGACAGCCTTTCGCATTTATAATACTTCTTATCTTTTATGTGTGTGTTTATCTGCCTCTGTGGTCTAGTGGTCCAGGTGTTGGACTTATTTAGTATATAATATAGGCCCGATATTATGGTAATTGAGTCAGAATCACGTTTTCTAAAATCATAAATTAAATTAAACCTATCCGTAATGTAGCATAGAATCATCTCGTACACGTCAGCTTTTGAACAAAAAACCACCACTTCGTTTAGGATTTACAACGCCACAAACAGTCGTGGACAAATAGACACTTTTTTTTATGTTATAGGAAGGCAAACAAGCAGACGGATTTCCTGATGGTAAGAAATTTACGCCGCCTAGAGACAGCAAAGATGGTAATGGTGCGTTGCCAACCTGAGGTCAGTATGTTAGACCTCGAGCAAAAGTAAGTTTACCGGCTACCTTACGCTCCGGACCGGAACACGTCATGACGTTATGGCGGCAGGAATAGGTAAGGCGGTGGTACCAAACTGGGCGAGTCGCTGCGAAACTCCACCACCTAGTCAGATGTCACGGTGTTAGTGATGATAAGCCTATGCTCGCCTTTTACGAGCTGCCTGGCCAGAAAGGCAAAAATCTGCAAAGGAGCCCGGACCAACACGGGGAAAACATGGAAGTTAACCCCTCTTTTTCCGTCTAGAGTGAAAAATAAATGAAGCAATTTCAACTCAGAGTTTAGGTATTCAGGTTGGTTCAGATTGTATTCTTTGTATTGTATTCATTCTCCGTAAAGATGGTTATTCGATATATTTATACTGCGGTTGCAAACTGAGACGTCTGTTGTGCAACTTTCAAGGTTAAACTGCAACTTTATACTTGTGATTTTATGTTGGCACTATCCAGTGTCGCCTCTAGAAAGATAACGGGAACATTGCTTATGAGTTTTTAGGTATAATCTTTCAGCAATAAAAAATCTGCTGATTTTCTCTTTTATTAGTTTATACTCCACAGGCCATAAATGGATAACAAGTTATTAATTTTCCAAGGGACGTTTTTAAGATCTAGCACAGTGGATCTCTCGCTCTGTCCTGTTTTAGGTTACATTGAATATAATAGAATAGAATAACTCTTTATTGTGCACCAAAATACAAAAAAAATACATTAAAAGAAACTTAAAAACTAAGTGATACACAAAGGCGGCCTTATCGCCATACACATCATACGTACGTAGTTACTATCAAAGCATAGTCCCAGCGAAAATCATATATTTCATTCACATTTGGTCACATTGGGTATTATAATATCCAGTAGTCTAGCTTCATACAGACAGGCGAAAGCGTTGTAGAAAATGTCTGTCAGAACCGGCACCAATGTTAATACAGGTAACAACGAAAATGAAATGATTGTTCAGACAGACACAGTGTTTCTCAGGAAAATGCGAAACTACGCGTACAGAAATTGGTAAATACCAAAGTTCTGCTGATATTGTAGTTTCTTCGGCTAGTCCGGAGTACCCTGGTTGTGCCTCTGCCTACTTCGGGGATATGGGCGTGAAGATACTTACTTTTCAATCTTTATTAAAATTATATGGGATTACGTCGGCATTATGAGCTACCGCTATCGAACAGTTAATAAAGATATAATGAATAAAGATTGAACTAGTGATTTTTGAGTTATAGGTAAATATGAATGCTTAAACTGATATAAAAATAATGCACTCATCAGATTTTGATCAAATTTATACGGAACTAATTCGGTATCATAATCTACCTTTCAAAAAAAATCAAATCGCGACATGTTAATGAAATTGAGGTCGGTTTTTGCAGTTTTGCTGCACCTAAATTATTTGCAGTTTTACTTCGCTTAATTTTTCGACAGTTTTACTGCGGTTATTATATTTTTGCAGTTTCACTGCCCTTCATTTTTTGCAGTTTGACTTAATTCAAACCATTATCTAATATTTTAACAAAACTCATAATACACAAACCGCGTTACGAATGGTTACATTAATTTCAACACACGATTTACAATACAAAAGGCGGGAATCGTAAGAATTTGCTCAAATCGATGGTAATAATGTGACGCAATGTATTTAACGAGGTTTTGTTTGCCAACTGCAGTTCTTGTCTGCGGTTTGTTTCTTCAGGTTCGGATAACAATGGGTTTTTTTACAATCTCACGTGAAAATCGGTCTGGTATTGGACACTGTTGCGATATTTGTGTAATAATAAACTTTGGATTACTTTTTTATACTAAACCTTACCGTTTAAAATGTTAGATAACAAACGAAATACAGCTTAGAACATTTCCATTTTGTTGTAATTTTATTAATATTTAGAATGTATAAGGTTCATAAGGTTGTCTTTCTCGACTGACAATTAGTATAGTTAAAATAGTACTGTTTTAAGAGCTTATGGTAACCCGCCAGCTATCCTCAATAGATTGAGCTGTTAGTTTGAATACACACTTTACTTTAATGTCAAGGAAATTGTAGGATATAATGGAGTTAATATGGCAATGGTGGAGAAAAGGGGTCATAGTAACTAGAAGAATATGACACTTACTTCTTAGGTACCTGGTTCGATCCCCCGGTTGCCCAACAAAAAAATAGAAAATGTGTACATTTAATTTTCAAATAAACATAACGTTGTTCGGGATTGAATACGTGCCCTGTTGACGATAGGCTTGCCACCTATCACGGTGTTAGATTTAAAGTCTTCGGCTAATCGTAGGTGCCCTAGATCTGGCTCTGCCTACCCCTTTCGTTGATATGGGCGTGAAGTTATTTTTTGAAAATTGAAAACAAATAAAAAATATTTGTATTTATAAGTTTAAATGAAGTAGTGTTTTATTGTTATTAATACCATATTCATTCTTAGCGCACTATTTTGTCTGTTTTGTTACGCCATAATACGTATCCACATTTTTTTTTGGCGGAAAATTGCAAATTAAATAATTTTATTTAGATTTAAGTATGGATTTCCGCAAAGTAACGCCTTCTTCTATCAATTTTGTTATTAATACCGTTATGTTTTTAATTAATATTAAAAATAAATTAAATTTGAAATATATTTAATTAATTTTCCATACATCAATAGTTTAATACGGTTTCTTGCGTAATAACTCCGTAGACATGCAAAATGTTGAAGCTAATTTTATCATGATTTGCATAGGTATGTATGCCAGCTTTTTAGAGCATAAAACGTGACCACAAAAACTATTTGAAACTAAACTTATATTATTTTGCTTACAATATACTTTACTTAAAAAACGTTTTTAAATTACCTATTTTGTTTAGCTGTTCTGAGTTGGTAGGTAGGTAAGTAACTTGGTACATTTCTTGAAAGTTTAGCGTAATTAAATTTTAATTTTAAATGTCTGATATTTACACATGTTTTAATTATTTTATTAATAAATATTAATATAGTAAATTAAATGTCAAAATAATATGAAATATTTGAAATATATATTAAATGTAATGATTAAATATATCAACATAAAATTAATTGATAAATTATTATTACTAAATAAATAAATCCCTATGTCACAAATCACATAAGTTATACTAAATTATGCTTATTAACTAAAGTTTGGTACTGTTAAGATGTTAATTTTTATTATAATGTGCCAGTTTGGATATCTCTCTGCGTGAATCTCTGCTGTTTTATATTTTTACAGTTCTAACAGCAACTTCTATAAAATCGATAGTATGTCAGCTGCTTGTCCTTATATTAAAATTCCGCAAAACATTATGCTTGAAAATAGGTTTATCTAATGGTTTAATTTTTCTCTCTACAGTAGTTGTAGATCTACCGTTAGTACTAACAATGCATATGTGTTAATGTATTGTATGGTTAATAAGCTCTAATTTTGTCAACAATTGACTTAATATTTTGCAAAGGACCTGAATTATTGTCGAATAAATTATGTGTTGTGTTTAAGTGTTTAAGAAAATGGTTTAAGGAAAATATTAAAAAAACAAAACTATTCCAAAATGTATATCTAACTATGCCAATCATTTTATTTACATCTAGGCCAAGTCATTTTACCTTAAAGATTAATGACGTGTCATCTTTAAACAAACTATGTTTTTAAACACTTTTTTTGCAAATAATGCTAAACCATTAACAGCTACACGAAAAAGAAAAGAACCCAATATTGAACCCTGTGGTACACCCATTGTTATGCATTCTCCTTAAGAATGGTTGTAGTGAATCAAATCCACACTTCCGTAAGCCTTATATCGTGTTAAACATGTCGTATCTTATTGTTATTCCTGACACCAGATTCTTGATTGCCTAATAGTGTTTTATTGTTGTAACAAAAACGTGTAGAGAGGCTTTAACATGTGTTTAACATAGATAGCGTAACCCCTCTCGCTAATTTTCGTGTGTAATTGTCAATCGTGAGCTCGTTTCAATAACGTATGCAATGAATAATTAAAACCTTTTTACAATAACGACTTTACGATTGTAATTTCTAATGCTATTACTTTAATGCATGTTATCAGTAAAATCCCGATAATCTACTAGTGGTGTTCTAATTCACATATCGATCGTTTAGAGAAGTTCTTCAATGTATATGAAAAATATTTTTTTTTCATTTTTTTGTTGATTTTTTCCTTTATTTGGTATTTATGTTTGATTATGCGGTGCAAGGACCGGACGGTGCAAACATTGTCTTAGCTATTTGTTCTTAGCTTATTACTTTTTAAATATTGTAAGTGCGCATGATGTTGAGCGCATTTTTTTAGATATTTAGGAATGCGAATTAATTAAATTTGTAATGAAAATGGACCTAAATTGCTTATAGTAATATTTGCTTTTGGCTAGTGAGATTCGTCCAAATCGATTTGGCCTTTTTCCAGATTTATCGAAAGAAACGTACAAACAAAAATTGAAATTGCATTTATGTTGTAACTTTCGTGTCAATTTAGTAAAAATTGTTATGTTTATATGCTTTTGTTATTTTTTTAAGAATAACACTAATTTAAATTTTGTTTGCCTGAATAAAGTTGAATTTTCAACGTGTTGGTCTTGGTCCTCTGTTGGGAATAGACCATCTCCCTCCCTGCCAGGCAACTCATAAGAGGCGAGCATAAGTTACATGGGTCACTGAGTGCTGTACTGTAATTTGCCCGGGAAGGGATCCTCCGCCTTACCTATTCCTGCCGCCCTAGTGACAATGTTTTGTTCCGGTCCGGAAGGCGGTAGACTTGCGCAATAGGCCTAACATGCCGGCCACAAGACAGCGACGCACCTATAACATCCATAGTGTCCGCAGGAGAGCCGTGTGTTTGTTTGCTATCTAATACCACAAAAAAGGAGACCAATTACGTAAAATGAGGAAAGCAAACGAAGAGAGAGAGAGAGCAAGTCAATAATGAACTACACAAGCTAAACAAACTGTTAACTTTCGCTCCTTTTGATTAAATTCCTATCTTCTTATTAATAAACATAACTTTGTCAGATTTAAATATCATAAACATTAATTAATTATATACGTTAATTGTGTTCATAATTTGTAATACATGTCAGATTTGTCTGGCATTAATTAAATAAGTCCAACTTAATTTGAACACGATTAAAAATTTATATTAAGTATATTAGTTTTATAATTATGTATATTTATGGTTATTCGCACTTTGCTTTGTTGATTGTGTATATAAAATACCGCGAAATAGGTAAATTATTATAATGCAATTAACTGACCAGAAAGACGTTTTTTGTCTCAACTATGAATATTGAATTCGAATTGGACAACTGGCAGTTACGTCAATTAATTGACATTTTCGATAAGTTTTCTAAAATTGTAATGTCACTAAAATTTTTGTTTTTTTTTCATTTCATTATAGTATATTAATCGATTTAGTAGAATTAAAGTTATATATGCGTTCCGCTTAATGTTTATCTAACTGCATGTATTGTTAAAAATGATGTAAGAAATCGATCTTTTTTTTCTGATGAGAAGTCTTCTGAGTGAAAGAAATTGTGTTTGAAGTAACGAGCAAAATCTATATATTTTTTTTAAATTTTAGTGCATCAAGTGTATTAGACACTTTACGTAACATTATTTCAAATACCTGTTAGGTACCCTACATTATCTAACTGCGGTGATCTGAATACGGCTTCTTAAGTATAATCCCTTGCAAAGCATTTGTTCAATTGAATGTCTCTAGATTCTTCTATGGCCTCTATTGTGACGAGTGCTGATCCAATAGCTTCAAGAGTAAAACAAAGATGTGTTTGGTATTTGTTCGTATAAATGAAATGGCCACAATGCTGAAATTTAAAAACAAATGATACCATACTATTGATGTCAACGTCATTTTTGAATTTAATTGTTCAAAATATAAAACAAAAATATACGAGTATCAAATACTTTACAGCAACTACAATAAAGACAACAATACAACCCTTGAAAACTCTGATAAGATTTTTATATTCTTCTTTGTAATTTAGAGTCTGAGTATTTTTTAATTCAACACTAGTAATAAATTACTGTTTTTAAATGTAATTCTTTTTTACAGACCTAGGTTCTCAATTCGACTGTATGGTTTTTTTTTGTATGTTTGTTAAGTGATTACTCGAACTACGGATTTTGATGTTTTTTTTTTCAAAAAGATAGGACATGATGCCGAGTTGGTCCCATATTAGTTTTACCATGATCCGACTAGCGGTTTTTGAGTTACACTCAATAATGCATGCATAACCATTTCGGAAACATTGCTATCTTTCGAAATAATAATTATCAAATCGCGACATGTTAGCCAGTGAAATAGTTTGAGTCAGTTTTTGCAGTTTTATTGCGCTTAATTATTATTACTTAGTGTCTCTAAACATAACTTTTTGTAATATTTGTAATGTGAACTTGAAGTACTGTCGCCTCTTTTTTGCTCTAGTACCTGGCATTAGGAACTCCTAAAATTATCAGCAATATCCTATCTTGTTTGGACTTATTTGATACGTATCTAAATACTTCCCAAGTTTATAGCTGGGAATAGCTTTTACATGTAAAAGTTTGTTACAAATATATTTTTTTTGTAAATAACTTATTATGTCACTAATATTCTTCTTTTTAAAGTTACAACAGTTTATTCAGTAATCGTTACGGTTGTGCGTGACGAGATGTTGTAATTAAATTAATCTATGACTTTGATTAAATAAAAATTTAAATGTGTCAGTTTTCAACATGGCGAAACATGCAATAATTTGCATCGAATTGCGTATTATGTAGATGTGTTTTATGTTAATGTTCTGTTTCAAAAATTTATAAACTTAATACCGTGATAAGAGGATTAAGTTTGCAAATCAACGAACGAGCAAAATGGGTTGAAATTGGTTGAAATACTGAATTCATTTGTATGTAGGTATTACATACATTTGTATGTAAATAGTAGGTGTCGTGTTGTCCTAAGGATTTTTTTAAGTAAACATTTTATTCTAGCTAAAGATCATCTTGTCCTGACGTTGTTTCGTTGAAAATTGTTTGCTTATTTTTTACCGACCTAAAAAAGGAGGAGGTTATTAATTCGACTGTATTTTTTGTATATTTGTTAAACAATTACTCGTGTAATAGCGAATGATTTTGGTCATTATTTTTTGGAAAGGTAGTTATGATTCCATATAAATTGTGGTCCCATATAAATTTTATCCTGATTGAACTAGTTGTTTTTGAGATATATCTACTTAATAATAAATACATTTTACATACATACAAGGCACATGGCCTTGACGACACTATGTACGATCATAGTGATCGTAGTGGTTTGGTCAAGGGCAAAACGGGATGTTGATAAAAAAAAGAAAGAACTATTTATAATAGCGAATTCGGCGAACTTCGTATCGCTTAATATTGGCAGTTGCTTACAGTTTATATTGTTTTCCCCACTTTCTATGCAATTTTCCGGTTCCAGTTTTTCTCGTCATAAGAACTTTTTCCTAGCAATAGGTAACACAACAACAAAAAAATTAGTAAAATTGGTCCATCCGTTCAGCCGTGAGGCGATGAGCACGCAAAACGGGGATTCATTTTTATATATAGATGATTAAATAATTGGATTTTTTTTTTGCAGTTTTACTGCGCTTCTTTATTTGTATGAAGAAAGTAATGGTGTGATCTTTTGTATTACAGACAGGAGGAGCGGACAGCGCCAGCGGCGGGTCCGGGGGGTCGGGCATGGAGTGCATGCAGATGCGCTCGCCGCCCGGACCCTTCCACTACCTCATATCTGAGCAGGCTAAGTCTCTCGTTGCCTTACAGGTAAATATCTATATTCGTATAAAATATATAATATATTCTGTTAACTTACCAAAAGTTTTTTTTTTTGTCAAAATCTATAAAATTACAAGTTTGTACATCGGCATCGGCCGATGGTTGTCCCTATATTAAAATTTTTGTTGGCCATAAAATTAAAGGATCTTTTAATATGTTCATATTTCTTTAGGGGCTCCCAAAAATATAATTAAAATCAATAGTAAATATTATTTTATACTCATAGATCGAATAATGTTCTGGTAAAATGTTAGACAATTTATTAATTTTATGACGATAGCTACTTTCACTGGCCATATTCATCTTAATATGTTTATTTATGTGAGTACTTGAAAGTACTTGATAATTACGTTCAGCTATTTTGGAATTTCATTAAAACAATAAATGTGCATATAAGATTTCCATTGGTTGTGTCATCTGTAATTCTTAAAAAATATTACTTGAAAGCCTCGATGGAAAATTAATGTGGTATAGGATTGGAACGTCTGTGCGTTTTAATAAAATAACAGCTGTTGCAAAGCTGGTTTCCTATTGGTTTGGCCGATTTACTTTAGTTTTTTTTTGTAGTAATAGTGGCGTAAAATAATGTACCATCAATATTCTTAAGGGTTTGTCTGTAATTACAGGAACTTCAGAATGAGGTCGGAGCTTTGCTTGAGTTCCGCGACCTCGTCATCGAGACTTTCCCAAACCTGCGCTCAAAGATGGCACCGTCGACGCCTGCGAGTGGCACGCGGCGCGACTGGGAGCCCGGCGTGCGCGTGCGCAGGAAACTGGCCAACGGCGCCGGAGACACGACACGAACGAAACCACAACCCTCCGTCCAGGACTCCGGCTTTAGCACCGAAACTTCCTGCGGGAAAGACGCGCACTCCTCAGCCGCATCAGCGTCTCGATCTAGACCGCTCGAAGACGAACTCTGGGCTCTACTCGATGTCATCCAAAGGAAAGGAGTTAAATTACGAGATGAGGCCGAAATGCTTCGGAGCGAATTGGACGAAAGACATTCCACGAATACAGCGGAGGAATCTTTTGCTCGTGCGCTCGAGGGTTGCGGGGATTGTGCGGATTTGGTACGGTTACGAAATGAAAGAGATGCATTACTGGCGCACGCTGCGCAGTTGGAGGCGGCAGCGGCTTTCAGCCCCGCGCCGAACACCAGCACCCCGCTTGGCAGGCTGGACTCCGCCCTCGCAACACCGGCGCGGACACCACGCGTTTCCAAGGTCGATCCAGAAAAGTTCACAGCGATTCTCCTCGAGAGTAATCCTGTCGAACTTCAGCGGCAACTTCTGTATTCCATCGTTCAAAACCAGGTACGAATAATATTCAATATAAAAACTGAAATCTCTAAAATTGATATAAATATTTACTCTTCTTAAGATACATAATATTAACGAAATGATATACAATGCGAACGGATGGTTGTACGTACCCGTGCAGACCTAGGTTGAAATTTCATGACCAAATCGCTGGCCTGACCAAATCATCAATGAATGTGTGGTGTTAAGAGTCTCCGGAACCTGGTCTTTTGCATGAATAGAGTGATGAACGTAGAGGGAGCTAGACAGGTTTGAATGAATCATGACACGTGACATTTGATAGTCTCTACCTACCCTCCAAGGGACTCGGCCTAAAGTTAAGTGTGTATGTACAATAGATGATTGTGGAATAATGTGGCAAGAGAGTGCAATGCAAATTGTTGCTTGCCTTAACGAGGTGCCAGCTAATAACGTGACGTAACGCAATTTCGGCAAAACCACGCGGAACGATCTAACTAATGGACTGTGGTGGTCGCTGAAGCATCAAGCGTTGCCATTTGATACATTGCTAGATAACATTGCGATTTTGACTCTAGATTATGCGAAAGGTTTTTTGCACATACCTACTGGCTATGGTAATGTTGCGTTTTTTGCTTTTGGTGAATAGTTTTGCAACTGCCAGGCTTGCAACGTCAGACAGTGTGGGTGATTAAATCAAACAGTAGCGAATAATCTGATATTGGATGTGCGCGTTGCATTATTGCAATGAGTACGTTCTACTTTTCTGCTACAAAAAACGGTCACCGATTATCAGACGTGGTCGGAAATCCTTAAACACATTAAGTACATTCTTTGATTTCTAAATTAAGCATATTTTGTCGGATCATAACTATCGAACTTTGCAAGATTTTTAGCTATTGGCCTCGTTATAAAATTGTATATCTTGTAAAGTTAAAACTCACATGCAACGTAAATCAAATGGTAGGTTCGTCCTCAGTTCAACCCTTAGTCTCTTTTAAATTAACAATATTTTTATGTTTTTGGCGCAGATAAAACCAGACATTTAATACGTTAAAACTATTTCGTACTTTACATGCTTTTCTAAACACGTTAAAGACTGATTTCGTAACAGCAAGGCTTCCTTAGTGACGACGGATGGTGCCCTTAGAATATGTAATCTGTTCTGAATAATTCATAACTCGGATTGTATTAAGGTCATGGATGTGTTGCAACTTAATGATCTTCATGAATTTTCTTTTATGTGTTAACGTAATTAGATGTGTACCTTTTCATTTTGTTAGACATATAGACATGTAAGACATGTTATAGTGACGTCACGTTTTTGAGATACGTGTGAAACAAAGTATTGCAAGCAAAAGTCAAAGTATTGTCATTGTTAGTACCTAAAACACAATTTTTGTAGCCATTATTTTTATAACTTACGAGCCGAGCCGACAGACATTGTCCTGTCTTATTTTTTTTTTTAAAAATCCTTCTCTTGACTATAACACAAAAACAAGGACTACCAAAATTGGTCCATTCATTCAAGCATGATGTGATAACCAAGATAAACACAGATTTATTTTTATAAATAAGAAGATATATAGGATAAGAATATATGACCTGGCAGACGTTCTGCCATATGAATAGGGTGTCTGGTGTTATATATCGCGTGAAATATACTTTACGACATATCTTTTTCATACCTTACAAATAAACGTATTTTAAAAAAAAAAAAAGGTTGAACCACTTTGGAGGACTACGACCATAAACACATTGGCACGAGATTTGCATTTGCATAATACAAATTCAATATCAATGACCTATCTATTCCAGGTGATGAGCGACCAGTTGAAGCGCGTGATGGCCCAGCGTTCCTCTCTGCACGAGAAATTGGAGAGGGAGCGGGATAGTATTGATGACCTAAAATTCAGGGTAAGCATGCATCACTTTTTAATTGCTTTGTAACATTATACTTCAATGGAGTATATCCCTTTCACAAAATTAAAAAAAAATCACCTCAGACATAACCAAGTTCGGTCTGAAGTGATTTTTTTTATTTTTTGTCCCGTACTTTTTGGTGTGCGTTACCCCAGCAAGAAAGTAGCACCTAGACTGATATGAGTGGGACAAATAATTAGTGCTCGATGTGCTGTAAATGTGCGTCGAATAAAAAATTTGTGCATGTTGTCGTTTTGGAAATAAACGGAAAAAACACTTCCAGCTGGGGTAACGTTACCCCAGCAAGAAAAATCTAAACTAATTATCGGGGAGTTAAAAAATGTATACGAGCAGAGAGCACATATTTGTGCAAATTTGTGCGCTAAAAATAAAATTTGTGCGTCTTCAGGTTTTCGAGATATTGCGTTTCCTGCTGCGGTAACGTTTTGCAAAATCGTGTATCTCAAATACTATTATTTTTTAGCGCACAAATTTGCACAAATATGTGCTCTCTGCTCGTATACATTTTTTATCTTTCCGATAATTAGTTTAGATTTTTCTTGCTGGGGTAACGTTACCCCAGCTGGAAGTGTTTTTTCCGTTTATTTCCAAAACGACAACATGCACAAATTTTTTATTCGACGCACATTTACAGCACATCGAGCACTAATTATTTGTCCAGCTCATATCAGTCTAGGTGCTACTTTCTAGCTGGGGTAACGCACACTACTTTTTGTCTCTCGCTTATTACGCTTTAAACATTTGAGTTACTGAGGACTGTTACCTTATGGTGAAATTTAATTCTTTGTTGACCGAAAATTTGTGAAAAATTTGGAATAATTCTTCAGGGGAAAAGTGCTGAACATTAAAATATATCCTTGTTGTATCAGAAAAAAGTTGGCCTTTTTGGTTTGTTTTTTTTGTGAAATTCATGATTTCGTTTAAAAATAAATCATTTTGTATAATTACTTTACTTACAGCCAAGTTGCAAAAATTCATGTCAAAATTGCACAAAAGAGATGAAAAGTATTTTTTGTCAATTTTAAGTGTTGGTAGTGATGGAAAAGTACGCTTGCTTTTGAAATATTACACCTGCTTTATTTCCTAATTTCAGCTTGAAGAAAAAAGTGTTGAATTGGAAGGAGCAAAAGCCCGCGTGCGACAGCTAGAGGGCAAGCTGCGCAGTTCGAGTACGGAGCGCGTGAGCATGCGCGACATGGCGCCCGTGGCCATGCCGGACGAGCGGGGCGGCGAGCGGAGCGGAGAGCGGGCCACCGACACTCCCAAGCAGAGTCTCGCTGAGCCGCGCTCGCGCCCTTCGCGGATACCTCTGCACACGGCCCACAAGGTAATAATTAATAAGCTATTTGACACTATGTTAGCTTTTTACACTACACGCTTTTTTTTTGGAAAATAAGTGTTCTTTGGTTTGATCGAATATAATAAAATTCAAAATTTTTAAGCTGTTCATATTTTATTAATAAACTGCTTAATTTTCTATAATCGTTATTCTGAGCCGTTTGACTATTAAACATAGGCTAAAGTACTCATAATTTTCAACCTGGTAATATAGTCTTTACTACAATGTTGCATTTTGTATTTGCACGACGTTGATGGGACATACAGCACACCAAAAGGACTGTCAACACATTTGATATTTGCATAAACGGTGAAGGATTTTTATTGGTCCAGGTATTCTGTGTAAAATTCCGCCTTTCTATTTGGTAGTTCGTAAGAGGCGAGCAAAGGTTTATGGGTCATCATTACCAACAAGACCATTAGTGGTAATGCTGTGCAGAAATTTGCCTGGTTAG
>NJDD01011805.1:54122-66200 GCA_002245505.1 Calephelis nemesis
CAGTTAAAAAAATATTTTTTTTCTTTATTACAATATTTATGGCAAGACTAGGTATATATATAAGTCTCACACCCGGGTCGTCGGATAGCGATGCACTTATAACATCTATGGAGTTTATGGTCCAATGTTGGTTTTTACTATCAGGAGAACCTTGTGCCTTTTCGCTCATCAAAAGAAAGACTTCTTGTGAGTTGGACGCATATTATCAGATGTTGATAATATGCGTCCTTCGGGATGTGACGATCCTATCGCTTACTTAAGTTAAGTTATTAGATTATTCCAATGGGGATATAAAGTCACAAGTAGATTGTTCAGCAGCTCGCCCGAATTGGTATTACCGCCTTATTATTCTGGTCACCGTATAACGACACGTAGGTTCACTGTCGTTTTTCGTGCTGGAAAATAGGGTACAGAATAGGCTTCACACTTGGCTTGAGGCAGCGCTTGTGTGGCAGCACCAGCAGCAATGTAGTAACACGTGGGGTGTGGTGTGACAGGGAGCGGCTCCCCGTCCGCCGGCGCGCCCGCTGTCCGCGCACTCGCACTCGGGCCACTCGACGACGTCGGGCCGGTCGGCGCGGTCGGCGGTGCCGGTGCGGCGCTCGCCCGCGCCCGAGAAGGTGCGCTCGCGCTTCCCCTGGACCCTCTGGTTCAATAAGGACGCCTAACCCTCACAGTGACTAATATACCTCTCTCTCTCGCCACCCACCGTACCAAACCGGACCGAGAACCACACCACATATGCCATTATGTCGATAGTAAGTTTTCGTTTCCTTATGTTCAGTTAACCATCGCTTCTTATGTTACCGTGCATGTGCGTGATTCACGACTGTCGTAGATATGTCTTGGGCTCCACCTATCTATTTATAGCCGGATCTTTCCCTTTTCGTCAAACATTCCCTCTCTTCTCTTTTTCTCTATCTTCGTGACATATTTTTTTGTCTTATTAAGTAACAAGTTAGTTGAGTGGTTATTTTCTTTTTCTGAAATGGCCTTTTTATTTCTTGTCTTTTCGCAATGATGCTATTTTTTAGTATTTAAAAAACGCACTTTTACGACATATAAATTCTATTACATATAATTAAAGTATTCCAAATAAATGCAATTAACTTAATTAATTATTATTTATATTAAAACGTTTCGGCAGAGAATACAGATTACATTATGCGCGATAAAAATATAATTTTACCCTCAATTTCGCATGATAAAATGTAAATTATAAAAACCTACATTTTAACTGTTTGAACATTTAAAACGTTTATTTGAATGCAAATATTCATAGTCACATGTTTCCTTAATATTCAATGTAGTCATCTTTTTGACAGTCATTTAATTCTTTAGCACTTGAAAATATTTGAAAATTATAATGCAACACAAAACTTTACCCAATTACTTGCAGTTACATTATTCTAAACGCCATTTTCTAAACAAAAAAAACATTAAGAAGTTTAATTACATTTTGTATACACAGTTACGGCTTTAATAATACTGCCACTTAATAATCTTCATGTTTCAAACTTTTTCAAAAACTCAAAAAAAAAACAATATTTTTGTAATACAACCAAAAATCTTTGTAAAAGACTGGTACTGGCACTAAAATGTTATTGGAAACTATTTGTTTGATTAAGATTTAAAAAGTATATTTTTTAACCCAAGATACTATCGTTGGTTATACGACATTAAAGCTTTAAAATGTGCATCAAGGAGCCCGGGATTAACTTTTCCTAACTAATATTCATATTCATTAGATTAGTCTTTTCTTTATTAGACGTAATTCCTTGTTTTGATTTCGTGCATGTGTTAATCATCTAGTTTAAGATAACCCTACTATTTGTTAATTATATATTAAGTTAAATTATTAAGGAAATCATTGTTTATATTAAGTAAATCATTGGATCTACCTTTAGATTAACATTAGATTAACTTAACATGTTTTCCGGAAAACGAAGTACAGGCGACACATACTTAATAAATGTCTCGGAATAGTTTAATCAAAATGTGTGTAGTGTATTTAAATAATTTTAGTCAATTTCAACAAGTGTATCAAAATAATGTTAATCAGTGTCTTGAATTTCATCATAATAGTCATAAGGATAAGATAATTTCAACAATACAGAGTTACAGTTTTCCAACTATGTAGTTTTAAAAGTTACCTATTTTGGAAACATTATTACATATGTTATTATTATATTGATGCTATTTGAGAATATGTATTAATAGGACTTACTTTTAAAATCCTTACAAAAAGCAAAATTTTACCTACATTGAGAAGCAATTTTTATTAATCGTTTTTGCGTATTCATGCATCCGTTAACACTTTTATTATTAAAGCTACAATTTCTTAACATATTTTTTATAAAGTAATTTAGAATAACATATATCACTTTTTCGTAAACTGCGTGCTGGTTTTTCAGTCAATTTGGAAATAATCTCAAAAAAACAAATTTTATACTTAAATAATTCTTTTTAATTTTCAGTTATACCCGATCAACAAATAATATGGTATGGGTGTTGGTTTGTGTAATTTTTTTATTGTATCAGTTAACATTTCCCACGGACGTTTCATTTTTCACATCATCTGTTTTTGCTTTGAAAATGTTATTTAAAATTACTTCAGTAAGTATCAAAAGATCTTACAAAATAACATTACTAAGAGTTAACAGCAACGAACTTTCCATCCTTTTTTTATTAGATGCCTTCGCACGATTCAATACTAATAATACAGTAGACTAAATTAAACTAAGTCGATTTATGTTTACAACCTTTTTTAGTCAGATATCCAGAGCTGGGAAACGTAATATGTAATAATAACAATAGTTTAGACAGATTTTAATAATAGTAGTTTTAAATTAAAACCATTCTATATCTCATAAGAATAAGAATTTATAGAAATGTTTATTAAAACAACGATGCTCGAAAGTAGTTATATCGTACTTTAAAATCACTTATATTTTATAATAAATTATGATTATAATATTATAAATAAGGTTTTTGATGTTTCAATTTCTGATTTATGAAATGTCTGAGCTATTGATTGTAAACAATTATGATGTGGATATTTTCTGCTCAGCATTAATGATCGATTTTTTATTACCGATAGTTTATATTATTAAAAGGCCGGAGCATACCATAATTTCGTAAAAAGGTTCTATTGAATATATTTTATATTTAAAATTCAATATTCCATGAAGTATCGGAAGCAGTAAATATTTTTTCGTATTTAAACTTTTAATAATCCTAATCTTGACCTTGCACAAGTCATTATGAGGCTAACTTCTTTGTTGACACCTAGTTGGAATGATATAAGTTAAAACCATTATAAAGTTTCAGAGCATTTATAATATGACAAGATCTGAGTATTGCTGAGTATATTGCTTTTGCTGAGTATATACCATAATATATTGTTTAATACAATTTTGGACTTAACATTTTCGCTAAGTTTAGCAAATTAGTAATTTATTATATTTTAACTTATTTGTCATAGAATAACGCATTTAAATGTAATAGCATATTATAGTAATAGTATCGAATATTTCATCAAATACATTTAATCCCTCTGTCAGTATAAATAAACAATTTGTATTTTCCTAATATTCATATTTTAGTTTGTAAGAGAAACATTTAGAATATATTATATTGTAAAATATGTAGTGCTAAATACAAACCGCATCTGCTATTTGCCACAACTATCGACATCGAATAGTAAGCGTTGACTTTGTAACTCATTAGTTTATTTATAATTCGATACAAAATTTGAAACTGACAAATAACGTCGTCGTCGTTGAATATGAAAAAGGGATCAAGTAAAATCTCATTTAAATATTGAAATTAAAAAGGGAGGGTAACATTGTTAATACGTATTAAAAAGGGTTTTTCCTTTTCTGAAATAAATTTAGTCTTAATGACTAGAGCTCAAATCTCACGTATGGGGCTGGAGGTCCTTTTGATTTTTATGAAATTTTCCGAGAAGGGAGAAGTCCAAAGTACAAGAAATTAATTGGTGCCCCTCTAAACTTTAATCAACTCAGGCTAAGCACTTTAACCCAAACATTATTTCATCGTATGGTCAGTATGTTCGTCTTGTTACGATAAAAAATACTTGGTTTAATGGGTAACTGTAAAACAGTTTTACATAGTTTTGCTACAATCCGTTCCAAGTCCCGTCAGAACAGAAAACATTTTTATCGATCAATTCGATGTCGATATTTTTCCCCCACCCTATTGTCACTGGCTATTGTAGAATATGGTAAGTATATATTTTATCACTAGTTATCACCTTTTAGTTAGCCATGCGTAGTTTAGTTTTTTTTTTCAGATTTATTTATATTATTTAGTTGACATAGTGGCATAATCGATTGGCTAGTTACGAACACAAACACTTGAAGCACAACTAACCTAATTATTACTTGTGGGTGATATGCACATATATAAAAATGCTTTTCACGAAATATTAGCTTAATAAAATTGAGTGGGTAACAGATATATTAAAACAGATTATATATATTATTGCTTACTAATTATAAATTACGATTTTATGTACCGATTTCAATCTAATTTGGCAAGGATATAAGTTTCATTTTTAAGGTAAAATGGTTTAGATTTTACGTTTTGTCTGTCTTATATGATGTATCTGTATAATGTTGATAGTCTACTAATATAGTGAAGCTTTTTGAGATTCCATTTAAATGGCACAGACTAGCAAACATGCAAACGGTTCCTCTGAAAGTAAGAAACGATCATTGCCTATCACATTTTTGCACATTAAAAATGTTAATGTGTTGTTATTCTAAAGGCTAGGATCTAAGTTTTATGAATGTTTTTATGAGTGTATATAGGGTCTATTAGTTTTAAGGATAATTTGGTCTACTTACACTATTGAGATAAAAAGTAGCCTATGTGCGTCTTTGGGTTATAATGTACTATTATACCAAATTGAGTCAGTGTTGGTCCAAAAATTTCAATATTTTCCTTATAATTTATTTTAGATAGTTATTGTTAAGTATATATTTAATTTGTAATTTAAACATTTGTTAACATTTTACAATAATCGTTAAAGAACAAAAAATTGTTTTCAAAATATTTTGTTTTTTAACTAAGTATTATATTTCGCGTCTTCACAAACGGTCTTTATAAATCAAGGTCGGTATTAATCTTTAAACTAGCGAAATTAGAGACTAAGCACTGTATAACGAATAGTATAGTATTTAGATTTATATTTAGTATATTCAACTGATATTACTTTCAATCCAATTTAGTATATTCAATCAATGTCAAGATACTAAAAGCATATTTAAAACATCTATATGTTTCAGCGGATCTAATCCTATTAATATTATAAATGCGAAAGTTTGTATGTATGGATGTTTGTTACTCTTTCACGCAAAAACTACAAAGCCGATTACGACGAAATTTGGTATGTAGGTAGCTGAAGACCCAGAATAACATATAGGCTACTTTTTATCCCGGAGTTCCCGCGGGACTGGGACTTACGCGGGTGAAACCGCGGGGCGCAGCTAGTTTAATATAATGAAACATTGCTCAATTATTGGCAAATGTTAGAATTACTTAAAAACGTGGGCACAACACTGAATTATACACTGTTTCGATCTATATTATTTAGATTTCTATAACATTAAGTGTAAAGCACAAAACAATACTCGTGTTTAACTAAACACGGTTAAAAATATTTCCAACTAGTAACATGCTACGCGTGGATGACGTGCGGCATGCTATTGATAGATATTACAATTTTGAACTGTGTTTTGTTAAACATGTGTTCAACCAGTGTTTGATTTTTTTCGTAGTGAGACGGAACATATCTGCTGCCCTCAGTTTGACTCAATCTGACGTCATTGCAAAATTGGCAATTTAAATGTACAAAAACCGTTAGGGTAAAAATATATTGTGTTAAAAATATGAAAACTTTCCTCAAACTTGCGTAATCGTTCGTGTCGGTAAATGTTCTATTCAGATTCTAAAATTGTTGTCTTATTGGGATAAGCAGATAGTCAGAAAAGAGCAGGCATGGTGTTATATTAATATTGAGAATGTGTGTAACGTGATGTTCCTCGCAGACGGGTGACGTGCGCGGCTCGGTGCGGCTGGTGGCGGAGTACCTGGCCCGCACGGAGCGCCTCGCGCCGCTGTTCCCGCGCTTGCGCCCTGCGCCGCTCGGCCCGCTCACCCCGCACGACACGCTCGCCTACACCCCGCCACAGAACCTCGCGCTGGAGCTCACAAAGTCCATCCTCTACGAGAACGCTGACTCCATCGACGTTGACGCCCTCAAGTCCCTTAATTCTCACGGCGACGATTCGCTCTGGAACGGCAAACCCCAACAATACTTCGAAAGCATGAACTACGGCGGCGAAGACATCGACATTCGCGTCAAAGACTTCGAAGACGATTCGTTGGCTTGAGAATTGAACGTTCCTATTCCCAGAGTGGTATAAGTGACGGTGTAATTGTAGATAAATTATGAACTGATTTGCTATCGTGGATTTCTTTGTAATCCATTATGAAATTCTATTATACTTATATTTAATGTTATTACAATTTCTAAAAAAAATAACGCTGCGTTAAAAGAAATCAATAGGTCAATTGACCTTAAAAAATCCCTTTTTAGTCATGGAGAAACTTTTGTATCTGTTTCAATTAAAAAATGGTTTATCAAAAGACAACAGATCTAAGGTTTAAGCAAAGGTCAATGACCGATTTTCTTCTTTTAACGCGACAGTAGCGTAGTTCAATTATTTGCATGCGAAAAATCTTTTGTACCTTTTTATTTCGTTTAACTCATCTCCGAATGATGTCTGTGATAACGTCACTCGTTACTCTTTTCCTATTTAAATTCCATTTAGTGTAATTTTGATTATGAACTGTTCTTTATAAATATATCAATTCCTATTACTTTACTGTTATATTTACTGTCTAGTTACTTTATAATGTTTTAGCTATACCTTACTCAAATTTTCACTTTAAGCTTTTTACTGTATACTTAAAAGTGAGATAAAAATCCTAACTTATTGTAACAATAACTCGTGGATGTATTTAAATGTATAGAGAAAAATGGTAGCTATTTACGTAATTGTCATTCCTGAGCCTGCACCGCTGGCTAGAATGTGTGCGAGCTTGATCGACTGTCGCTAGGCTGTGAATTGTGTGGACGAGCACTAACGTTACTAGAGTCGCGTATTGGTTGTAAATCCAGTTAATTTATGAAATAATGTTTAAACAAACGTCCAGTGCCGAACGTCCCTATGCGATATCGCAGACTGCCTTTGTTAGATTGTAAACTGGTTGGTTTTAGTTCATATGGGTTACAAATAGTAGGAGACTGATTTTGTATAAAGACATAGTGATATGCTTACCACGTTAGGGTTCTATAATAGTAAGTCTAATGTAAAAATGCCTCATACATTTCCCTTAAACTATGTAATGTTATTCCAATGTATGACTGTATTTAATGTAAATTAAGTATTTTTAACTAATTGTAAGAGGACTGTTTTGTGTACAGTTTTAATTCACTCTACTAGAATTTGTAAATTGTTAACTCTACCACTACTAGGTTAGGTAATATTAAAAATATCTAGTTGACTTGAATCTAGTTGGACCTATGTAAAGTTGTACAGAAATCATATCATTATATATTATACAAATTACTCAAATAAATTGTTCATATCAATGATTTGATTTTATTTGTGTTGTTTTAATTATTTTTGACCTATTTTTTCCATAATAATATGATCCTGCACATAGATTAATATGTGTATTTGTAAAATCCTACACGTCGCTGTATTTTAGAAAAGTATATCCCTCAACTGCACAGGATCGTGCTGGTCTCTAGGTTAAGGATTTGGCCTCAGATATATTATCACCATATAAAGCCTTTTCCTTCGAATTAAACTTTTTTCTCGTTCAAAACTTGAGTTTTTCTGAAATAGACAATAGAAAAATTCCACTTAGTCGCTTTAACCAATGGCTATTACAAGCGACAAAAATTAAGTAATAATAGAAGGCACCTTGAAAAGTTTAAAATTAGGTGCTGTGTTTGCAAAATTATTTTAACATGCATCCATGTTTTAAAAAAAGCTAGGCTGATAGATAATGTCATGTAGCATCAAGGCTCAGAAAAGAAAGCCTCAGATCACGTTTGTTTTAAAAAAATAGCTGTGATCTACGGCATTCCTTATTTTCCTGCCCTCCTGTTCTGGTGGCAGAACACTGTGTTGCAACTCGTCTGGGTTCGGATCCCCAACCTATTTCTGCCGCCAGAAAATAGTGTCATGTTCTTCTCAGGAGAGTAGTAGGGTAGTCGGTAGACTTGCACTATTAGCCTAACACCTTAGCCACAAGACAGCGACGCACCTTTAACATTTGTAGTGTCTATAGGCCTCTTACCATCAGGAAAATCGTGAGTATTCTCGCTACCGTATGAATTAAAAGATACATAATACCTACAAATGTACAGAAGACCCACTGTTTTGTAACCCACACCAAATTAAAACTAAATACCTACCTCAAATTTTAACTTACAACGCTTAGCGAAACTAAAGAATCCAAAAAAACTCATATGGAACTGAATTCATAATTAATAATCGCTACTCCACGATTCACCGGTTTTCATTTTAGTTTTCAGCTGCGGCTATGTTATATTATTCTTATTAACATTTTTAAAGTAATGAACGGCAATCAAGCAAGCAATAAATGCGGTCGAAATGAGAGAGAGAGATGAGTCGCTACGGAAAATCTGTAGAGTTACGCTCGCTGACCGCATTCGTAACAGTGAGATCCGAGAAAGAGTGGGATTTAAGAAAGTGTTGGTATTAAAATGACAAAGGCTCATGCTCCGTTGGTATGGAGATGTAAAAAGAATGACAAAATGAATGATTGACAAAGCAGATATACAATGCGGATGTGGATAGATGTAGATTCCACGATCAAATCCATCGGATATTATACGAGAGAGGTGTTAAGGGTCTCCAAAACCGGCGTCGTTATATGAAAAGGGTAATGAGTGAGAAGAAAGCCAGACAGGTACGCCAGGATCGTGAGATTTTGCATTCGATACCCTCTGCCTACCCTGTAAGGGAGTTAGCTTGAAGATATGTATGTATGTAATCAAGCAAACAACTGCAGAGTAACACTAGTGTTGTCTGCTACAAATTAAACAAAACACACTCAAACCTGACTCACTAAATAATTGTACCATTTTGCCTAACGGACTTAAAGCACATTTTTTGTAATATGCTCAAAAACGTACATGGTAGTTTATGAAGCATAAAAAAACCAAAATACAAATCAATAATACTTATTATTAAATACTCATCTAAATAAACATAACGTAACAAAATACTTTTGAATTCCTTGAAAAAATAATGAAAACATTTAAAAAATACAAACATAAATTACTTATTCAGTACTTTGCTTCCCAAGCTTATATTTAAAATTTCCTTCGTTTCGGGATCTTTTTCTACATTTATGAATCCGTGTTGTTTTAAATCTGTGAAATAAAAAAAAATTATAAAAGAAAAGTAAAAAAAAACTTATGAATGTCATAATAGTTCCCACATTGATATTTACTTAAATTTTGAGGTATTGATAAGTTGGAAAGGGCTATTGCTCAATTAATATTGTGTGTAATAGGGTATTACATGTAAATGCCTAGTGTATAAAGTAGAGAAACTGCAATTAAACGAAAAAAACATACAATATCAATCAACATTTATTTCATTTCCTTAAACGCAACTTTTATTATAACAATCGAACAAAGTGCCTGAGTGATGCAATGTCCTGGCATGTGACGTCACAAGCTTGTACGCTCTTGGTGTTTTTGGGTAAATCCAAAAATGTGATTTTGAAGCTGAGGTTAATCTCGAAGAGTTTTTGGAATAGCAGTATTTCTTTCACTAATGTTTCTATTAAGGGGTCATTCAAACTTAAATAAAAAAGTAGTCAAAAACTCTATTACTATAAACTAGCTGTATAGTTTAAAAATTCTAGTGATTTCAGACAATATGGATTGTGTTAATGGAAGCTATATTTGCTGGACTTCTTAACTTAGTCTAAATTATAATACTTCCTGAACATGCAATAAAACGGAAAAGTATACGTTTACGTTACTAATACATAAAAAGCGGGAATCGAACTCGAGCCTTGCGGTTGGTCGGTGGAGTTAGGCGTGTACGCTATCCCTTCGACCAACTAGGCGACATACCTGCATTATTAGAAAACTGCTAAGATAGTGTCAATTACACCACCCGATAGTCTTATTAGTTCACTCGGCAAAATATACGAGCGTCTTATCCTCTAGCCCACCTTAAGACGGTCGTGACCGAGAAAAAATTGATAATGGATGAGCAATTTGGTTTCCGGGCAGCTCATGCATGTACAAATCAAGTACACTGCCTCACGGAGCACATACTAGATGGCCTGAATAGACGACTGTCCTTATATACGGGAGCGATATTCTTCGATGTGGCCAAAGCGTTCGATAAGGTCTGGCACAACGGCCTCATCTACAAGCTCTACGAAATGGGCGTGCCAGACAGACTAGTTCTCATCGTACGAGACTACTTGTCGAATTGTAAATTTAGATTTCGTGTAGAAGGGACTTTCTCTAGCAGCAGGCCCCTAGAGGCGGGAGTGCCGCAAGGCTCGGTGCTCTCACCTATATTATACACCCTCTACACGAACGACGTACCCCGACCGCCGCGCGTCCACGTAGCCCTCTTCGCGGAAGACACGGCTCTATACGCATTCCACTGTCGCGGTATTCAAATGCGCTATCTTCTCAGAAACGCGGCCACTCTCACACTTTCAGGAAGTAGCGTATAGAAGTGAACCCCGATAAAAGTGCAGCGGTGCACTTTAATCGAGGTCTCAAACCCGGCGAACGGATGAGACCCAGTCGTAACCCGGGTACCATCAAAATGTTCGACAGAGCGATCCCCTGGGAAAATTCAACAAAATACCTAGGGGTCTCTCTAGACAAAAATATGTCGTTCAAACCGCATATTTCGCGTGTCGCAAACAAGGTTAAGTTCGTACTTAGCCGTCTCTACTATTTAATTAATAAAAACAGTAAAATGTCACTTTGTAACAAAGTGACACTTTACAAAACATGTATTAGACACATATTAGCATACGGTAGTGTAGCCTTCGCGCATACCTTCCCGACCCATCTTAAAAAGTTACAAGTAATCCAATATATGTTCACGCGAACTGCCACGGATGCTCCGTGGTACGTTCGCAACGAAGACTTACATCGAGACCTCGATTTACCCACGATAACGCAGCATTTCGAAAAATTATCGGAACGTTACTTTGAAAAAACGGCTGCACACCCGAACCCGGTGTTAGCACCCGCGTGTGACTATGAACCGGCCGCGAACGCGCCCACAAATCGTAGAAGACCCTGCCACGTGTTATCGGATCTTCCGGACCCAATAACTGCGGCAAACGCTATACTCCCTCCCAACCCGAACTCACAATACAATAACATCACACTACACCGTCGCCGCCGGTCTCGGCGACGTAGACCTCTCTTGCGCTTGTCGCCTAACGCCGAGCGACGAGCCGCCAATACTCCTCCACCAAGTCCACCCAGTAACCAGAACGCAGCATCAAATCGAGGTACGGTCTCCCGGGAGACAGCCCTTGTTGCTGGCGTTGTAGGTAACAGTCCAATGCATTTAAATAATAATGTCTTGGGCTGAGCACTCTGTTCGGCCCACAAAGCTCGGTTAACAACAAATTAGTCATTAAAAAAAGTGTCAATAACTAGAAAAAAAACAACAGCGATTTTTGCACGCGCAAATCAAAGCGCACGGTCAAATTATATAACTGGTGTGTTGGTTGCTATATCTGCAAGTTTATCGACTTGTGAACTGCTGCGAAACAACTGACTTTTGACTTGGAATAATCTACTACTATAATAATATAACTACTTTACTATGACTGGCTGCACTAGTAAAATAATGAACATCGGGCGGGCCCCGAGGACGTCACATCTGAATGCTGTAAAAAATGAACGTAATTAGTAAAAATAAATGGGTGTGTTACTGAGTATGGAGGCGA
>NJDD01011805.1:66305-76722 GCA_002245505.1 Calephelis nemesis
CCGGCCCCCCGCCGCCTCCACACACAGTCGGTAGATCTTGTGCATCGTACCGTGCGTGCCCCACTCGCGTCTAGGAGTGTTACAACATAGTATTTCAAATATGTTCTGAATTATTATGTATCATCATCTTCATCATGAACCGGAGGACGTCCACTGCTGGACATAGACCTCCCCCAAAGAGCGCCACAAGTCACGGTCACAAGCCGCTTGTGAAGAGGCAATGGCCAGGCCACAAGAAAAAGTTCTCGAGTGGCAAATGATGTACATCATACACCAATTGAAATTAAACTACTTGAATTAAAAGTAAAAAAAGCTTTTGTTGTTTCGCTTACTTTTTTTTCACAAACGTAACTACCATATTTATATGGTCTTAAATGATAAAATGTAACAAATCTTCTTCCTGTGAAGCTGGTAAAACTAAATATAATATTGACTACACTCCAATCCATTTACTGTGAACTAAGGCTTTCAAGGGAGAAAAGAAGCCGAGAAAACTAGAGAAAAAGAGAAACTAGACCTAATCTTATTTTACGAGAGGGAGAAGCAAATATCACGCATTTCTTAAACAAAGCCCTTCTTTTCTCCGTGTTGGAATGTCACATTTCACTAAAAAGAAGAACTAAAAATATCTCACATAGTCACTGGATTTAAACTTTTACCCAATGGATACTATAGTGGGTAAATATAAATTTAAATTATTGAAAATGGACGACAAAATTATTTTACTCCAAAATGACCCTTACCTTAAGAACATTTGTGAGTCAGTTGTAACATCAGAATCTCCGAGGGACACTTTGGTCCTGTCCAAACTGCCCAACGGCGTCTCTGTGCCACTCGTCCTGGTGTTTTGACCCTGAGTAACTTCTTTCTCCTTTTCTAGTCTCACATCATCTGTGAGCCCTTCTCCCTCCAACATGGCCGATATTCGTTCTCTATCTTCCACAGCAGTATTATCTACTACCATTGATTTTTCCAAAGGTACATTTTCGTCCATTGGTATATTTACTGGGACTTCTTCAATTGGTATGTTTGCAGGGAGGGGTATGTTTTCTTTATTTGCATCTAGAATACAATAATTAAGTTTTTCTTTACCTATTCTAATTTTTTTTACGATGCTTGGTGAAGTCTTTACTTCTTGTTTTATTTTTCTTCTTAATGCGAGTCCAAATAAGTTATTTAACACAATAATATTTAATTAAACCTTTAAAATGACTATAGGATAAAGCAGATATTTTTAATACAAAAAATCTAAAATAGAATTCTTATAAAAATAAAACATCAAAATTGTTGTTGGTAAGATGTAGTATGTATGTATCCATACACTTCTTTTTACATAAACTCACATCATGCAGCACGGGTTTCTGATTTGTTGATTTCCATCAGTAGCAGGCACTATTAACAGTTATTTCAGCATATAACATGTAGCTTTGGGATCAGATGTATTCCATAGACGGAAAAGATAATAATTTCATAGAAGGACATTAGTTATTATAATACTAAACTACATACCAATAGCTAACATGTCCCGAAAGAGCTGGCTTTCTCTGAAGGAAACTACACCTGAAGCCACACCTGCATGACGGATCCTTTTCGGCTACAAAATATAAAGATACGATTACTTTCATGAAAGGTTTTGGTTTTCGCGGTCTCATAATAAAAAAATTAAAAATTTAGTCTGTCTTGGTATGGTTGCTTGCATAAAATAAATCTGCCATCCAGTTTGGCATCTCATCAAAGTTTAGCATAGCTTAAATGAGTCATTATCAACAAGACGACTGGTGGTAGAGTGCTGGGGAGCAACTTACCTGGGTAAAGATCTACCGCTATATTTATGTTGCCGTCTTCTGGTCCGGTGATTAGGACTGGCAGACTGCACATTAACCGGACACAGAACAGTGACGCACCTATAACATCTTTTGTATCTCTATGTTACGTTATTCTCTTATATTCAAGAGAGATGTGGTTCGTTGTTTTATCACTTAAAAAAATATGGCACTCGGAGGCTGCTGCTATCGCATCATCGCTATCGCTAAAAGCTATCGCATAAGCAGGTATGAGTCACTAGATTGCGGGGCGAAGGGGGGCGCATGCGCAGTAAAGCCGATACAACTTATACCACCTAGAGGCGATTGGCTGAACTAAAGAGACAAGCGTGATCAAATAGTCATTAAACGTTCTGCTATTCATCGATAGATGGCAAAACTAAAAAGTATCAACGCTGCGCTGGTCGAAATGGGGGTTGTTAGATTATTTTCGTTACGGAATTTCTGGGTTCGTTCTCCACGCTGAAGTCCCGCAATAAAAGCTACGCAATAGATTAATAAATATTATTTAGTACTAAACACTATACAGATTTGTCTACTTCAATACTCACACATATATCTATCTCGCTGGGCCGCTTCTGAGGTGGTGACGTCACAAGTTTCTGAGTCGGCAGATCGGCAAACTCCATTATTAATATATCCGGGGCCCCCGTTGTAATATTTTGCAATTCTGTGGCCCGCTCCGTGGTCCTCATTGGAGGTTCTTCTTCTATTATCTCTAGCCTAGGTTGGATGGTAGAATGTCTGGGACGAGCAATTAGGGCTTCCTACAAATTTTAAATTAGTTCACTTTAAACTGAATGCTAGTATTATGTAGTTAGTAGGTACATGTATACGAAACAATAAAGGCGCACCGGTTCCGTGTACCACCAATTTAAGCTAAGAAAAGTGAAAAATAATTTTGTGTATAGAATACAGTAGAATTGTCGTGTACGTATTCAATGCGTGTACGGGTGCACTCGTTCTCGTTTGTTAGGTGTAAGTATAATATAGATATAGGGTCTTTTAAAAATAAGTGTTCAAATTTTTAGATATCGTTCAGTACGAGGGTCAAACTGAAAGTTCTTAGAAAATCAAAAACTAAGCATTCTAGCAAGTTATTAGTTATATTATAACTTTTCAATATAGCGTCCATTTACATCAATACATCGCTGCATTCGATGGAACCATTGAGAAAAGCACCTTGCCCACTCGGCCTTAGGGGTCTCTTCGACGGCGTTTTGAAACGCGCCACTGCTTCTTCGGCGTAAATAAAATGTTTTCCTCGAAGTTTTTCTTTTATTTTCGGGAATAAATAAAAATCGCAGGGTTCGAGGTCGGGCCTATACGGCGGGTGACCCAGTAATTCCACGTCTGAGGTCGCCAAATAGTCGATCGTTTGCCTGGCGGTGTGCGACGAGGCATTGTCGTGATGAAGGAGGATCCTGCTGCGAGGTCGTTTCTCTCGAACTTTTTCCAAGACAAGTGGCAAACAGTTGTTAGTGTACCACTCTGCATTAACCGTTTTCTGATCCTCTAAGACAACTGTCGCGTAATGACCTGTCTTTCCGAAGAACGAGGCCACCATCTTTTTTCCAACACTTCGACCTCTCTTCACTTTAGTTGGCAACTCTTCGGAAGGAAACACCCACTGAGCAGACTGTCTTTTGGTCTCCGGATCATAACAGTAAATCCAGCTTTCGTCACCCGTTAGTATGTCGAACACAGCATTTGAGTCACCTCCGTTAAATTTTTGGATCATTTCTCGGCACCAATCAACACGGCGGAGTTTTTGAGCCTCGGTCAAATTATGCGGTATCCAGCGGGCACAAAGCTTCCTGACCGCTAAATGTTCATGGAGGATTTTGTGCACTTGACTCATACCTATGCCTAGACTTGTCCCAATCTGCTGATAGGTCACTCTTTTGTCAGTCTCTATCATACGCCGCACAACACTGATATTGTCTTCAGTCGTCGCTGTAGAAGGCCGTCCCTCACGCAAATCATCGGTGAGATTAGTTCGACCACGTTTGAATTCATTAAACCAGTTGTAAACTGTGGCACGAGATGGGGCTTCATCGTGAAAAGCCAATCGAAGTCTATCATAACTTTCTTGTTGACTTATATGACATCGAAAGTCATAAAAAATCATTCGAAAATTTTCTCGGCTTAAATTCATTCTGACGTGCACAGACAATTTTCAATTTGCCGCCAAATCGTAAAACAAATGACAAATGAATGAAATGTATACTCAATATTATTGGTAAAGAGTTCTATTTTCAAAATTAAAACTTATTTTTTTAATATAATGCTTTTAAGTTGCCAGTTCTAAAAACTTTCAGTTTGGCCCTCGTACATCTAACAAAAGACATCCACATCAAAAATAACGTGATTCAAATAACTTTTTATTTTTTCGCACAGAAGTTAATACATAAGGAAACTAATTTCAATATTAAACAATATACCTAAATAAAAAAAGACTAAAAATTTGTGGAAGACAAATAATTGTTTGATAACGCTACAAGAAAGGCAATCCGGTTTTCGAATGATTTTATTTATATTATATTATAAATAAACAAAATAAAATTTATATTATAAAATCAAGTGATTCAAAAATAGAGTTTCTTTGGTACGCAAAACTCAAGTAAAAATATCCCTCCTTTTTTCAATTGGATTTTTTATCAAGTGTATTTGAACACGGTTTAAAAACTTGAACACCTATTTTGGAAGGATCTTATATGTGTGCGCATAGTATAGACGGGACGTACGTATGCGTGTGCGGATACTTGCGTGTCCAAATGCGTGGGAGTATTTGTGCACCTTTACGTGTATGTAGTTGCGTATGCATGTGCGTGTGTGTGCGTGTGTGTGTGTGTGGGTGTATGTGTGCGTGTGTGTCACCTCGAAATCAGTGTGGCGGGTGTGTGTGCGCGGCACGGTGGTCATGTGTCGGTAGGCNCCCGCCACCCCGCACACGCCGGACGGTGCAGCAGCACGGTGGCCGGGACCAGCAGACATATCACGTCATCCGAACTGTCCTGTAATAAAAAAAAGAGTAATGGAACAAATATTATGGTAACTCCACACATGGCTATTTGTGTTTGGTGTATTTGACAAATAGCTTTCAGATGTTGCGAGTATATTTGCCATATTTATTTATCTACTTGGCTTATATAGCGTATAACAAAGAGGAATAGATACGAGAAAGAGTGGAATTGTTGAAACAAGAAAGAGCATGTCAATCCGCTGGTTTGGTCATGCGCTAAGAATGGCAGATGAAGTATTAATTAACAAAGCAGATATACCAGATATACTATGCAAATATAAATGGATGTAGGTACCCGGGGAGACCTGGGTTGACATTCCACGGTCAAATCGCTAGAATATTATCTGAGGGTGGTGTCGAAAGTGTCCAAATTGGGGTCTTTATATGAAAAGGGTAAAGAATGTGGAGGAAGCCAGGCAGGTATGCTAGGATCGTGATATTTAGCAATCGATAGTCAATACTCACTTCCTACCCTGTAAGGGACTTGGCGTGAAGATATGTATGTAACAAATACGATTAACAGAAGGTCTTTCGGATTTTCCAGGCACGTCAAAGAAGACAATAAGCAAACACACAAATATACTGACCACACATGCATAGCTTGCACATGCTGTAAGTGCAACGTTCAATACGTAAAAACTTATATTAATATATTCTCTTTGATTTGATATAGCAAATATTTTTTTATGTCAATCAAATGTCATCAAAATTTGTATGGCCTGTCTGTGTGTTCATTGAATATTTAAGCAAAACAACAAATATCGAATTGCTACAAAAATAGCCACGTATGGAATCACGTAGCAGCAATACCACTAGTTATCCTGCCACTACATGATATAGACCACAGGCCCACCAATAAATTTATGGGTCACATGAACTTACCAGGTGACGTATATAGGACGATATAAGAGCATAAAATAATAAGATTCAGCACTATCGTAAGCTGTCCAACAGAGTGCTGGTGAGAATTTAAAAGTGCACAAAAATGTACTCATTCTACAGTTTTGTCATATATTTTTGTACGGCATTTTTACCCTTTATATATCCATCAAAATAATAAGAAAGCGCGCAGTGCCAAAAAAATGGTGCGTGTCAAAATCGGTAATTTTATTTTTGATTTTTTGACAATTTCAAGGGTGATTTGGTCATTTCATTACCGTGCAAAAATCATGCGACAAGGGAAAAAATCGAGTGTTGCAATGCCGTACCAAAATATATGACCAAAATGTGCTCGCTCTACCTGCACTTTTAAATTCTCACCAGCACTCAGTTTAACAGCTTACATGTTACGGCATAGTGCTGAATCTTATTATTTTAAGCTCTTATATAGTCCTTTATACGTCACCTGGTGGTTGATATGACCCATCCATTTTTTGGATGGGCCTGTAGTCTAATAGTTTTGCTGTAATGATAGCGTAAAATTTGTTAACCATTCAAACGTCATTCAGTGACTGCGGTAAAACAGACATAAACACACGCACACACAACACAAACACACACACACACAAAACACACACACACACGCACGCACACACGCACGCACGCACACACACACACACACACGCACGCACGCACGCACACACGCACGCACGCACAATTATTTTTATGTTTCTTTAATTTTATTAGTTGAAAGCAAATTTTAGTTCACAAATTATATTAGATTCTCATTAATGTTAACATCTGCCCCGGGAAAATTGTAATTTTAGAAGAGCTGAGTCCTCTGATACAGGCATGTCATGCTTAAAAGATGGCTACCACCAATTTTTGTATAATATTATCCCTATTTTATGAAAATAATAATAATTATTATTAAGGTGTATAAGGTGTAAAGTGCGTCATATAGTCTGATACCTCACAACGTTGCTCAACATTGACGCTTGTAAGCCTCGACATCATGTATTGGGCGCTGAGCTTAATGTTCTTGTCAATTATCAATTTGTTTCTACGACGCCTTTTCACTAGAGGTTCTTCCAGTAATTCCTGAAAATAATTGACTTTCTAAACTAGGTAGATGAATAAATAAATAACCCTAGACAAATTGAATTTAACCACAAAATAAGCAAATTATGTAACTAATGTACATTTATTATGGGTAAGTCAACGATTTTAATACATAGAAATACATCAATAGTTACCAGAATAAATTTGATAAACACCCATAATCTACTATCGGAAAAGTACAGACATCTAAATGTTAATCACATAAATGCCTGTCCTCGTTGGGAATCGAACCCGAGCCTCGTGGTTAGTCGATAGAGTTAGGCGTGTACGTTAACCCCTCGATCAACTTTGTAAATTATATGCAAAAAATTTTTTTTATTTAACTGTTATAAAATGTTAACCATTTGCTTTTCAAACAACTCTTCTTGAGAAACACACAAACACTAATTTGTAACCATAAGAATTATGTTGTATTCTTTGAAACTGTTTGAAATAAATTAATACTACTCATCATCATCGTGCTTAAATAAGGTTAAACCTTAAAGAATGACTTCATATAGAAACATTTGTTTGTAAACGAAATTTTTGAATTACCTCCAAAAAAATATTTTTACTCTACCTGCTTTAACCCTGCTTTGTTAGGGTTGTCAAATAACTATTAATTACAATCTCCGTTAGGAGTAATAACTCCAACGTTTCTCTAAACTGTCCTAAAATCCGCACTTTTTGTTAAAAACTTGTCTCTAGCATAAAATTCTACAAACGATTATGAACACAAAAAAAAATTTTATGTGACAAAACAGCTGATGGTAAGATACGACCATGACCTATAGACACTACAGATTTTATAGGTGCGTCGCTGTCTTTTAGCCAGAATGGTAGGTCAATTGTATAAGTCTCCTAGTTACCCTACCCCCTGGGTAGTTAAGCGTTAAATCCCTACCCGCACAAGTAGCAGCACGGCACTGTCCCACCAGTGGTTTTGTTAGTGACCAATTTCAACTTTGCTCGCCTCTTACGAACTACCAGGTAGGAAGACAGATGGTATATTCTACACTGGAGACTTGAATTATTACAGGGAAAAAACAATTTGATTACATGTTAACTTAAGCTGCACATTTTTATTAAGAAATGTAAGAGTGATGATACTCACTTCTAGTACTAATTCTTCAGCTTCAGCAGCAGGTTGTTTTTCTGCAGTCTTCTCATTTCTAACAGTATTTGTTTCTTCGGTTATTTCCTGATTCTTTTCATCGCTATGAATACAATAATTCTGTCTTGGTTACTTCGTAAGAAATGACGATGTATCACGCGCTATGTATGTTCTATGGTCATATAGTATAATAAAGGGTAGTTTTAGAGGTACTACAATTGTTGGTTGGTTTTAATAACGATTTAATTCAAACTATATTTAAAGAAATATTAAAAATTGATTTTTAATACGTAATTAATTTATTTTAAAATGCATGTATCACTAGTTTATATGACAATTTAAAAATCTATTGGTTTTAGAATCGGGGATGTAAAGGACGTATGTTGGTAGGAAGAGGAACACATTGATCGTCAAGACTAGCAATTTGTAAAGTATTAAAAGCAAAGTTGTGGCATGTACCGAAAGACAACCGAAGCATGTACCTATTCCTATTTGTGCCTATTTGTGTGTACTAGGCCAATATTTAAATAGACTTTATTAAAAGCATTCATATAAAGATAAGGTAAACGTAAAAGTAGCATTTCACCATAACAGGGTATCTAACAGTTTTTTATTTTATTTTTTCTTACACCGTAATAAATTACGTTAGTCTAAAGTAGTGTTTAGTGTACAAAAATAAAAACAGAAAAAAAAAACAAAATTAAAAAACAAATTGGTTAGAAAAGCAAGCACTAACTTCACCGTTACTGGAACTGGTAATTCAGGAGGCAGGATTTCAGGGATTTCGGGGATTTCTGCGATCATGGACAAAATGTTAGCATTTGGACATAAGGCAATTAGCTAAACAAAATATAGTGAAACTTTACCTTTTCCCGAATCAACTGGCAGTGGCACGTCTCCAAACGCTAGACAAAAAAAAATATTTATAGAGTACAATTATTTTTTTAATAATTCTTTTTGCGGAAGCTAATGATTCTGCGATACACACATATTTTTAACAACATCCCACTAGTGGTTTTGAGTTATACTTAATACTACAAACATTTTCATTGATGTTGACGGCATTATTGATATGGATCATCTATAATATAAAAATGAGTTGCTAAATGTGTTGGTAAGCGCATAACTTCCGAACGACTGGACCGATTTGGCTAATTATTTTTTTATTGTGTTAGTTATTGTCAGAAAAAGGTTCTTATGAAGAGAAAAACCGGGAAGTTTGCAGGGAAAGTTGGAAAAATAGTGCTTCATTATATCCCATACTGAACGGGTAGAACGAAGTTCGCCGGGACAGCTAGTTGATAATAAAATCATCGATATGGATGAAAATTAGTAAACTATAAGTTATACAAAAGTAGAGCGGCATGTTGATAAAATGTATGTGAGACCATTTGGGAATGATGACAACTTTCCAGAAAGGAACCACAAAAATCATTGGTCAACTAAACTGAAAACAAACATTCAAATACATAAAAAAACATACCTACATTCGAATTGATAACGTCCTATTTTTAGAAACGATTACAAATGATAATTGACCGCGTTGTTAGTCGGCCAAACCAACCGCCAGGCTCGGGTTCGATTCCCGACGGCGGCAGGCATTTGTGTGATGAACATTTAGATATCTGCATTTCCGGGTCTGGGTGTTTATTAAATTTGTTCTGGTATCTATTTACAGGGCAAAATTTGTATAAGCTATGCCCCTGTTGGTCCCATATCATCAGAAGAATAATTGTGTGCTTAATTAATCTCTTATCCCATAACAATAAAATGAAAAATGCAATACGCTATCAAAAGAAAATATCCTCATCAAAACCAGTCCATGTTTTCAAAAGTTATGATGCTACAAGCAGACGCACACCAACACGTCAAACTTATCACATTTCTCTTTTTCTTTCGGGAGGTTAATAAAAAACAAATTCAAACAGAGAGATTTAGTTCCACCTAATTTGACTGAATAAAATTAGTGGAAGTGACATAATGTAGTATGTATTTAAATTTATTATTTTGTTTACGATTCTACAAATATACGATGGCGTTCATTTCTTACCTACACCAAGTATTTTTTTTATGATATTGGAAGGCAAACAAGCAGACGGATTTCCTGATGGTAAGAAATTCACGCCGCATGGAGACACCAACGGTGGTAAAATTATGTATACCGGCTACCTTATCAAACCGGAATATTTTACCGCTAACGTCATGGCGGCAGGAATAGTTAAGGCGGTGGTACCAATTCGGGCGAGGCGCTACGAAACTCTACCACCTTGTCAAATGTCACACAGTAAGTGACAATAAGCCTATGCTTGACTTTTACGAGTTGCCTGGCAGGAAGGCAGATGGTCTATTCTACAAAGGAGCCCGGACTTACTAATGCAATAGAGTGCTTACATTTGGAGAAGAGTGTAGTGTCGTGTTCAAGCGCGGCCTCCATGGGCTGGAGGGCGAGGTGTCGCGAGGTGTCGCGGCGGGAGG
>NJDD01011805.1:76749-135547 GCA_002245505.1 Calephelis nemesis
CCCCGCCCGTCTCGCCACCCAGCATTACCTCTATCGTGCGCTCACCCAACTCGCCAAACCCATCCTTACGGACAGACACATCAAATCATTATAAAGGATTATGAAGAAAAAATAAATACACGAAGCCTATACTGCCGTCTTCATTAAAAAGTGCACAACCAACGTTTTTCTCGACATTTAAGCCCTTTGTAACCCCCAATGAAAAAAGAGGGGTACCAAAAGGTTGACGTGTCTATGTGTCTGAGGCATTAAAACTTTTGAACGGATGAACCGATTTCGATTCGGAAATTTTTGGTAAAATGATGGTTTTAGCTATATTGCAGACGAGTTTCGCTGAGAGTATCCAGATAATTCCTGGTTAATTATTCCTGGTAACTCCTGGTGCTGTATTCAACGAAAATTTTCATATTCAATTTCAATTCATAGAAAATGTTAGTTGTGCCCTTTTTTTAAACGATGGTATGGCACATTAAAAAAAATAAAAGCCCCATACATCCAAAAGCTGCCTCTCAGGTATTACTGACTCTTTTAATGTTATGTCCTCTATATTTGCAACTATATTGCCACTATTCTGAAAAAAAAAGAAAACAAAATTATCTAACAACCAAAGGAAAAAAACACAAAATAAAATTTACGCGGTTTCGAGATATCTCTACCTATAACTGTGGAAGAATGAATTCCGCACATTGAAAACCCTAATAATATTATAAATGCGAAAGTTAAGTAAGAATAGTAATTATAATAATTATACATCATAATAACACATAGGCTAAAATTCATTCATTCATTCATTTTATAGTAGGTAAATAACTTCATTTCATTATTTTCTATCTATAGTTCTAGAACATTATTATCATTTGCGTTGTGCGTAAAAATAATGTCGGTAACTTATGTGTGTGTGGCATCAAAACTTTTTTGTGTCGTTACCGACGATGGTTTTTTTGTTCGGATGCTGACAATGATCTTTTTGTTTGGATGCTAACTATGATTTCTTTTGTTTTGATGCTGACAATGATTTTTTTGTGTGGATACTGTCGTAATTACGATGGTTTTAGCTAATGTAATTGTTTAATAAAAATTGTAGGTTTTGTTTCATTGATTTTTTTCCATTGTAGCTCAATTTTTGCATTGTGCATAAAAGTAATGTATCTTTTCGTCATCAAGCATTGCCTTAATAGATCATGTATTAGCATCCAAACAAAATCTTATGCCAAATTTAAAGGGTTCAGAATTTCAAAAATAATTACCTGAATTCTCTCTGCAATCCTTTCTTCAACTTCCTCCTGTTCTAGTACAATAGCAGGGACAGCAGGGCGTGTTCTTACAACAGTTGTTCTTTCTTCACGTGACCACCTGTGATAAATGTCACTATTACACACAGTATCTCTAAAAAACATTATTAAAGAGAAGTACCTAACCATTGAAAATTATGTCCTTATCCCAAGAAATAATTATGAACAACTAAAAATACCTAAGCATAAATAGAACCAGAATAAAATAGTACAAAAAGATATAACACCTTTTTGTACTATTCTATTCTGGTTCTATGAACTAGAATAAAATATATAACTTACTATAGCTCTTTAACAGTGACTTTGTCAGTATAGAAACATACATCTATTCCTCATTACAGTCTCTGGTCTAACTGCATGCATATAAAAATTCATCAAAAACAGTTCAGCAGCTTAAATCATCTAGCAGTTGAAAGAAAGTGTAACAGACAGACTTTCACATTTATAAGACCAAGTGTGGATAGTAAGCATATCCTTATAAAGATAGGCACCACTAGTATTATATATACATAAATATCAACTTACTTTTTATTAGTAATTTTAATAACAGTTGCATTTATCTTCCAAAGCTCTCCTAAAACAAAAAAAATACAACAATAAGTACGATTTTTGAATCAAATATAAAAGCTAATAGGCAGAGTATTAAACAGTTATACAGCTTATATATAAAAAAAGTATCTTCATATATATACAGCTTATCTATTTAATAAAAAAAAGTATCCGCCCACCCATATCCCTAAAATCCAAAGAGGTAGGTGGAAGTTCAACCAGGGCACCATGAATAGACAAAGATATAAGTTACACAATGTGATAGGTGGCTAAACTTTAGCCGAACAGGCAATATTGCTTTTATTAGAAAATTCATAAAACACATTTCATTTCTGTAGCCAGACCCAGAGATCAAACCCACATCTTGAAGTCATATCCAACAACCGAACCGCTATCCCAAAAAGATGATCAAGATTTGCATTTTTGCCTACATTGTTTTAATTGACAATAGAAGTACTCTGAAATCTGAATACCTATAAACCACTTATTCCATAAAGAAGGAATATTCTTAAAGTAAATACAGTCCGCACAAGTAAAACTTCTACTCAAAAATAAATTATTTGAAGTTTTCATTAAACATTTAAAAAAAGACTGACTACTTGACCGCTAGACAGCTTGTAAGAGAGCATAGTAAAAGCAATTCATTTCTTACAAATGCTGAATTTGACCTGCTATTAAATATATCTTCACACCAAGTCCCTTGAGTTGTAGACAGAGAGTATTAAGTGCCAAGTGTCACAATTCCTACAGGCCCGCCTAACTTCCTTCTTATTGAATACTTTTTCTATACTAAATGTGTTCTGTTTCTAAAATGTGTTGCCAATATTGCAGTTTTTACAACTTCACCAGGCTTTTTAGAGGCCTGTTTTTATAGGTAAAACATTGCTAGGACTTGCCTGAAAGTCTAATCAGTTCCTAATATATATGTATAATGTACTAACATTATTAAAAAATATGTTCTAATTTTTAATAATTTTCTAAGATAACAATATACAAGTTTTGCAATTAAATATTTTTCAATTTAAATTATATTGTAGACTGGAAAATAAAAAAAACTACCACTAACTGCAACACTTACCAACAAAAACAGCTACTTTTCTTTGGTAAAGACGGACCAGGCCACGCAGCAGTTGAGAACTAAGTCTAAGGGAGAAACGTTTTGTCTGCCGACCAGATTCATTGTTCATTACTACGTGTAAGTCATCACTAAAATTTAATAAAATTCATTAGAAAAACCAAAATTACATAATTTCTTTTAATCTATATTATCAATGTTTAACTTTTTCTGACTTACCTGACCAAGAACTTGTGTTGGGCAAGTCTGGACTTTTGTAGAGATTGATCTAAGACTAAACAGTTATATTGCCTATGTCCACTCTATACTTTTACAATTTTTTTATGGTATCGGAAGGCAAACTAGAAGCGGAATTTTCTGGTGGTAAAAAATTCACGCTGCCAAGAGACACCAAAGATGGTAATGGTGCGTTGCCAACCTGAGGAAGGGATGTTAGACATCGAGCAAAAATAAGTTTTCCAACTCCCTCACCCACCGAACCGAAACACGTCAACGGCAAGCACTGACGCTATGGTGGTAGGATAAGGTGAGGCGGTGGTACTAATGATAGTAGAATCTCACGGTGTTAGTGACAGTAAGCCCTTGCTCGCCTTTTACGAGCTGCCTGGCAAGAAGGCAGATGGTCTAACCTGCAAAGGAGTCTGGACTACCACGGCGATTGTATTAGCTGAAGCAGTTAGTATTGGGATTGTACCTCGGCGTCGCCCGACTATACCTGACTAAATTTCGTCAAAGTAGTTATGTAAGTAAACAAATCGTTTAAAAAATGCAGTATTGCAGAATAGTTATTTACACTATTTTAGAATATCTATAGATATTTTTACAGCAATTCGCTGTGAAACTTTAAAATGGATTATTTTATTTTTCTTACCAAATTTTCCGAATATCTTGTGAGCATAGCTGCTTGTGAGTTATTGTGGCAAAACGTTCGGGCCAAGAATCTGCTACCCAACATAAATAAAACTTTCCGCCTCGTTTCAAGGATTCCACAGGATAAAACATATTTATTGAGAAAATACAATACAAAAAGTTTTTCCAAAACGAAAAATCTGACGACTTCTAAGTTCTACTTAATTTTCCCGCGTAAATTATGTCGCTTTACTTTTTTCGTATACTTTTTTTAGGTTCTTTTCTTCTTTCTGGGACCAGCTAAGACCTTTAGGCCATGCTGCCACGTCTTCCGTATTAATTAATTCTTATACAGTCATTAGTCACATGCCTTCCGTTAATTATTCTTACACAGTCATTAGTCACCATTTACAGAGTCAAGTCAGGCTCTTGAGTAAAGCGGTGGTAACTTTACACAAACACACTTTGGGAGATTTGGCAGCAGCGAGGAAATTCACGATACACTAATTTCTTCATGATTATTTCATTTGTGCGCGTTCAATGAACAAAACTAAACTAATTCCCACCTAAATTAACTAATTTCACTCAATATAAACACGAAATTCAATAATTATGAAAAAATACGACCATCTTCATTCACGATGGCGCCAAAACTCGCTTTTTTTAAGTTAATATGCCCCTTTCTGGGGCCGGCTAAGACCTTTAGGCCATGCTGCCACGTCTTCCGTATTAATTATTTTATCATTAGTCACATGTCTTCCGTTAATTATTCTTATACAGTCATTAGTCACTATTTACAAAGTCACGTCAGGCTCTTGAGTAAAGCGGCGGTCACTTTACAAAAGCTCACTTTGGGAGATTTGGCGGCAGCGAGGAAATTCACGATACACTAATTTCATCATGATTATTTAATTTGTGCACGTTCACTGAACAAAACTAAACTAATTCCCACCTAAATTAACTAATTTCACTCAATATAAACACGAAAATCAATAGTTATGAAAAAATACGACCATCTTCATTCACGATGGCGCCAAAACTCCTTTTTTTTAAGTTTATTTGCCCCATTCTGGGGCCGGCTAAGACCTTTAGGCCATGCTGCCACGTCTTCCGTATTAATTATTTCTTCATTAGTTATATTATATCTTCCATATTAATTATTTTTATACAGTCACTGGTCACTTTAAGCCATGCTGCCACGTCTTCCGTAATAATAAATTCTTTTTCATACTAAAATTTAAAATTCATTTCTTCAGTTTCTGATCATATTGTCTTCCCCTTTTTAAAAGTCACTTCCTTCACAAAGACAAAGGTTGTTTGAGTCCTTCAATACGTCTTTAGTTTTAATTTTTTGAAGCTTACATATTATGTTTCTCCGTTAATTTATTTTATAGTACGTCACATCCTTGAATTACGATTATTTTCACACAAATTATAAAACTAAAATTCTGAACACCAAAATCATTTTCTTTCATGTCGGCGCCAAAACTTCTACGACAGTGCAAAAAGTATGTTTATTATTATTTTTTTTTACCTCCATATTTTATATTATGTAATAAACACTTATCTTCATATTAATTCATGTCTTTTTCTAGTTCTTTTTCTGTCGAGATAAAACACTACAATAGTCTTTCACTAGTATAGTTTATTGACTAATCACATTTACACACAACTAAATAATATTTACACTTTATTTAATTTACAAATTGTACATTTTTACATTATATTACACATTTTTAATTTAATGATTGGAGGGAACCCTCGAAAAGCGCGCCTTCCCCCTCCGACCGTTCTCGCCAACCCCTTTTTTTAAAGTTATTTTGCCCCTTTCTGGGGCCGGCTAAGACCTTTCGGCCATTCTGCCATGTCTTACGTATATAAATAAATTCTTTTTAGTAGTCATAAGTCATTTTAGGTCATAAGTCGTAAGTCATAGGTCAAAGTCATGTCAGGGTCTTGAGTAAAGCGGTGGTTTCGTTACTCAAGCTCATCTATGAGATTTGGCGGCAACGAGGAAATTCACGGTACACTAAGATTCACGATACACTGGCCTAAAGGTCTTAGCCGGCCCCAGAAAGAAGAAAAGCACCTAAAAAAAGTATATGAAAAAAGTAAAGCGACATAATTTACGCGGGAAAATTAAGTAGAACTTGAAGTCGTTAGATTTTTCGTTTTGGAAAATTTACACTGCCTTACTTATTACTGCCGCCAAAATGACTCGTTCATGTTCCGGTCCGTAGAGTAGCCGTTAGACTTGCACAATAGGCCTAACATCCTGGTCGCATAGTCAGTAGGCCACAGTTGTCTCTTACCATTAGGAGACCCGGGATTGTTCGCTGACCTTACACATAAACAAAACACAAATACACAACATCTTTCACGGGCAATTCAAAACGTGTTTCTTTTTATAATTTTCTCTTTTTCAGTTTGGACTAAATTACAAATGGTTACGAAATTTGAGTTGAGTTCAGTGGTTTTAGAGTTGACCCCAAAGACATGATATTTCTATATGTATCATCATTATCATCAGCCGGAAGACGTCCACTGCTGGACATAGGCCTCCAACAAAGAGCGCCACAAGTCACGGTCATCAGCCGCTTGTAACTAACTCTCTATACGTATAAGACGAACAAATTGTGTAGTATAATTAGGATTTGAAAGGAAAATCTCAAGACTATTAATAATTTATTTATATTATTACAATTAAAACCTAAATAAGGTACAATACTTGTGTCCGTACTTCTGAACGCATTTTGGTAATATTATCAAACTAGAATTTCGATAGCTTTGGGAAACGGAATATGAAAATTGTCCACAATTTAGTAGCTACTTAGAATATTGTTCTTTATAAAATTATACGAATTCACCAGGTCTTGAACATTAAAACAAAATGCCAGAAAATGTATTAACACTTTTTTCACAATATCAGCGAAGGAAATAATTAACCCGAAAAAATCTACTTGAAATGGTATAAATTAAAATTATTTTTTGGAACTTTCAAGCACTGCATTCAGTCTATCCAAACTCGTTTTGTTTAGATGTTGGTTTGTAATACCATCTTCGTAAGCCTTATTCAAAGCGGCCTTTGCTTGCTCTATGTTATTAAGCACCAAATGTAAATTAATCAATCTTGAATATGCATTTCCGATAGATGCTGGTGATATATTGTTGTTTGTTTTTAAAATTTCAATTAATCTTTCAATCATTTGTGGATCTTTTCTTTGGTGACTTTCTTGCAACAATCGTCTGAATATGACCACTTCACAATTTGCAAGACATTGCTCCCAAAGAGAGTTTGCTTCTTTTTCTTTGCCTTCTAGTAACAATTCCATCCAAAGCAAATTAGCTGGCAATGGGAAACCCTTTGAAGCAGCTATTTCAACAATTTTTCGACCTAAAGCAGAAAAACATTATTTAGTGATCTATCTTATTCTACCGCATATTATAGGCATATACAAACATGTGGTAATAAGCGTGGTACCTAAGGAAGTAGTAAGGATGGTACATCTTAAGAAAGAACCCAAGACTTGGCGCTCCACAGAGCAGAGGTAAGTTGGCAACTAGTATAATTGATGAGAGGATGTAGTATATCCAATAAAATAATTTAAAATAATATTACCGAAAGCCTCTGTCAAAATAACTGTTATTATTAAAACAGAGACGTTTATAAATATTGAATCTATCATTAAGTTATATTTCAAATACGATATGTTAACTTAATGACCGGTTTAAAGTTAATTGTCGTCTCTGAGTATTGCCGAAAGTGTTATAGATTCTAGGGTCCATACTCATGCTTAACTAGTTCAAGTATTTAAGATCCACAGTTAGACTTGCAAGAGGCTTAAGATCCCGGCCACTAGCATTATAATAGCCATGCACCAGTAATTTTTGTTATGTCTATAGATGGGGCAGTTCATTTTTACCTCAGTTCATAGTTACCTGCTTCGAACAAGCATGGAAGAAAACGACACCGAAAACAACCAAGTTTTAAAAAAAAAATTGTGACCTGTAGTAATTATACTTGACTCTAGAGTCTAGACTGTCAAGTATAATTGTCAAGAGTTAAAAACGTATGTCGTATATTTTTTAGGCGGCTTGTTTTGGCCTGGACATTCATTTTTTTAATGAAATTTATTTATTTGCGTAGCATGTGTGTTAAAATTTATCTAAAACAGTTGATTCCACAATCGTTAAGGCAGAAGAGGCTTACCAATTTCGACAATAGATCTTTCATATGTCTGGAAAATTGGTGATAAGTTTGAAAAGTGAACACTGGACAGTCAAATACTGAAATATTGACGCATAATGATCACGAAGTAGAAGTCTTGGTAGGATCGAGAGAGGAGATAGTGACGGTTTTTGGATTAAATGATACTGATTAAAATTAGTATATTTTTTATGGCAATTTGTAAAATTTTGCCCAGTTAAAGTGCACAAGTAAAGTATTCATGAAGAAATAAGTGTATCGTGTATTTATCTTGATGCCACCAAATTTAGCTAGATGAGTTTAGGTAAGAATGCTACCTCTTTACCTAAAACCATGACATGAGTGTTTATGACGACTTTTTTGAATTATTGAAGTTCGATTTTGCGAAATCGGATAGTAGCTTGATGAAATTAATTATACTTAACTACTGGCAGATTCTAACGCCCATTCCAAAACACAAAAAAAAAACAACATAATAATGCTTACATTTGGCCAGTAAATCTTCATTTTTCACAGCGGACCCTAAAGTTGTACTTCGCGGAAACTTTGTTAGAGCACTTTTGAGCTCCTCTTCCGTTTTCGCGGATTCCACAGCCACCAGTAAATTATCGATATGCTGTAGACCCGCACCTCGTACGAACGTCGCCTGTGTCAGTTTATCGTTATATGTCACTCGACGGCGCATTCCTTCATTAATATGACTGCCTAGTGCCGTAATCTTCTCTACATTACCCTCTTCAGCCAAGCTTTTCAAGAGGAACTTCAAAACATTTGATTTTGGTGTAACACCTTCTTTTATAGCTTTAATAGCGTGGTCCATGGCGAGAGATATTTTGCCTTCTTGTGTTAATTTTTCAATTTCCGCTGAAACATCGTTCTTGGTCGGTTTCGGTGGTTGTTTATCGGTTACAATTTTCTGATTCGTTTGTTTCTTGGTTTCTTGTACTTCTTGGTTGGGCATAACAAAAGGAATAGCTCGGTTGTTCGCTTTCAAATGGTTGCCGAGAAGCATTAAAAACTGTTCGCTGGGCACTTCTCCTTCTTCTTGCAATAGCGTCCAAAGTCCCAAAGCCTTATCGGTTTCATTTGCTTTGCAATAGGTTACAAGTAAATGGTAGAATATGTTTGAACGATCGATGTGTGATAATTCCTTTGTTGCTTCAAGAAGGCCTTCTAGGTATTCTGATTTCCCTTCCTGCAATACGAACATGTTAAATATTTAGCAATCTCAAGTAGTTGAGTAAGTTTCGGCGGAAACGAAGAATAGGGGGGATTTTAATAGATTTGGATAGACAGAAAAAAAACATGGCATGGATGTGTCATGGACACAGTTGCTTATTTAAGGTGAATATGTCTACGTAACTGGTAATATTTTCAAAAAAATGATATTCGAATTACGCGTAACACTTGTCCTGTCCCGTCCCGTCCCGTCGACACTTAGTCCCGTCGCCAATGTTCGGAATGATTCCGTATGGAAAAATAAAAAACGCATCTTCGAACACAAATCACAACACTCAAACAAATCATTGGACCTACATACTTTAATTTTTTTTTGTACGGAATTTGTGTGGGTTTTCTGTGGACGAAATTTCACTTAGATTTTTCAAAACTTCACTTGTTACATATAAAGTATGTGACAGACCTCAACGTAACATATTCTTTGTTCCTTAATTTATTGTTTTATTTATCCAGTATTATGACAGAAATGTTGTGTGTAGTATAGCTGCAACATTAAAATGTCTCCCCCTGTCTTTTTTAAATATAATTGATCAAACCCTAAAGTAAGCATACATGCTTGTCTTATGGGTTTTAGACAACAATATTAATATACAAAAAAACAGATACCAGTATAAATTAAATATAAATATAATATTGCATAAATACCCCGACCCGGAAATCAGGCACCCTATGTTCATCATACGTGGGTAGTCACCAGCAAGCTAATCAGTGGTTGGGGGGGTGTATTAGCACTCACTATAGTCGCAATTTTTAAAGATATATTACCGTTAAAATTACTTGTTTTTATCTCCATTCAGATTTTCGTAGAATAAAGTACATTGTATTCAATAGAAAAGTTGCTTAAGTCCATGCGAAGTGGAAAAGTAAGAAACCGGAACATGGGTTTTCAAAACATGAAAAATTACTGCAACTAACACTAGAACACAGTCCAAATATGGAACAGTATGGAAATTAGCCCAAGTTAATAAAAATACTAATTGGACCGAGTTATGCCAAAATATACCAACCCCCAAATTGTCAAAAAATGAGTTATTGATACCAAACTGATCAGAGTGTGCTATATTACCACTCAGCAAAAACAACCCATCTTACATTTGTCACAAAAAATATCTTTGAACCAAGCCACACATAAATACTAAGTCTAAAAACATTCTACTTTAATGATCCAAAAACATGTAGTGTGGTATGGTGGGAACCCTTGATAATTTAAATAAATACCAAATGACTTTGGGGCAACGAGATTAATATTTTTTTAAGACATACACTTACAGATAAGAATAATAAATGATTAAAGATAGTAGAACCACTTGTGATTACAAATCTAACTTCAGACGTCGTTTTTCTCGAAATAAACTTTATGCAGTTGGCACATTTTAGCATAAGTCGGTCCAATCATACTCCATAAAATCTATAGGGTTGTCATGTTTCTTTTTTATCAATAGATGCATCCACCTTTTGTGCATTTCTGTTTATCACTGTCCATATTTTAAGTCATAAATTGTGTACAATACAGAATTAAATAAATAAAAAAATAAATAGAATTATTTCTATAACTACGTAGTTTACAAACAATATCAGTGGCAAATCCCAGGGTTGATTTGCTGGCAAAAGACAATTACGCTAGGGGCATTTTTAAATAGATCTCACAAACATATAACAACATGACAACTCGTCTTGAAGCGACACTTGTTACTACAACACTCCGAAGTCGGGTTCACGGCCTCGTAGATACGCAGGTTTGCGCGAGTGTGGGTAGTTTCCATACTGTTTCACGTTTGTACTCTGGCTAAGACAACTGTCAGCGCAAAACGTTTAAGCAAAACCAAGGGAAATAAAATAAGGTAAAAGTAACTTACATCAACATATCGCTGGCAAGCGTCTTGCAGGCGCTTGTGTCGAGTCTGAAGACCAGGAGTCTCCAGGATACGTCGCGCTTGCCGCAGCCGTCCACACTCTACGAAGGCCAACACCAGGTCATGGAGGATATTCACTTCACCATGGATCTAGGAACAAGTTTAATATGCTTAGAGCGGAAGAAGAGTCACAAACTTTTTTATGTGGTACGACTGGGAAGATGCATACAGCTCTCCTGATGGTAGGAGACAACCGTGGTCTAGACACAATAGATTCTGAAAATGCGTCGCTGCTCAGTGACTAGGGTGTAAAGACTACCCAGTACCCTTTCCTTGATGACATTGTCATTATGGTTACAGGAATAGGTAAGGCGATGGAACTTGAGCAAGTTGCTGCACAACATACCACCAGTGATACCAACAGGTAATAACCCATTCAGATTTTCCTCGCCTCTTACGAGCCGCCAAGCAGGGCGGCAGATTGTCTATTCCAGCCAAAGGACCTGGACCACCACAGGGTAATTTGTGTGCCCAGATTTGTTCAGATTAGTATGACCGCCTTAATCTTGCCGCTATAACGTCAATATTCAAAATTGTCTTATTCCGTGCTGAAAGTTTGAGTAGCCAGTAGTTGCTCACATCGCCTTTAATCATGACCATATGAAAGCGATTTACCAGTAATATCTACGGTATCCATAGGCGACGCTTGGAGAGTCGACTATACTTATACTTCGCTTTGAATTTGCTTATAATTATTACAAGACAAAATTTCAAACTCCATAAAGTCCATTTAGAGCCATAAGACATCTTAGGAATTTTAGGCATAAGCATTAGGCATGTACAAAATTTCCCAGCCTTTTTAAAGAAAGGAAAAAAAAAAACAATTCAGACACAGTTTCGTCTCGTACACTTCATCTCTCTTTCTAACCAACCATTTCACTGTAACTATTCCAGCTAATGAGGACTCAAATCATCGAAAATTTGTGAAAAATTTTATTTCTATCTTATCGATTAGGTTGGAATCCTGTCTGCTATACAAAAACTTACCTCCGTGCTTAAATCAGCCAACCACTGCAGTTTGGTGGCATCTTCTTTCATTATAAGGGCCTTCATCAGTTCTCCCTTCCAAGGAGTGCTACGATATTGTTTACAACAGAACTCAAATTCCTTCAAAGCGCCTTCTAAGTCATCCTTCAACACATGAACTTTGATTGATGGCCCTAGTATAACGTTGGAAGGTTCTACGTACAAATTCTCAATAAGTGTTTTTGTCATTTCTTTTACCTGAAAAAAAAATGAAAAAATACACTTCATTCGATTATGTTAATATATTATAATATAACCGCAAAAAAAGTGCAAAAAATAAATAAACTCAAAAAATAAGGTCCAAATATTTTATTACCACTCCACTATAGCCTGTTCCAAACGCCAAGAAAATGGTCATTGACCTTAGAGTGCAAAACAGGACTAATCAACATTTCTTAAATGGTTAAAGAAAAATTGTAAGTCATTTTTGGTGCATTAATGCCCGGTTCCTATAATCAACGAATCGTAATCCGTCAGCTAAACCATTCGTAGTTTGTTCAAAAGTAACAGAGCGTTAAAAATATTTTCAAAAAATGTTTAGAATCAATAGTCGGTAGTAGCAATCGTTGTTAGTAATCTTACTAAGCGTACCAAATACTACCATCCGTAATAAAAACGACTCGTTTTTTGAATATAGGAACCGGGCATTAAGGTTTGACTTGCAGTTATTGTGAAAATCCTTATAAATACCAATCTGTATTTCAACACATACTATTATCTGATATACACAAGCGAAAAAATATTTGCTCACTAAAATCGAACCCTCGATGAAAATTGAACTAATAAGCCAAGTGGTCAGAACTAAAGAAAAGAAAGAGGTCCTAGCCCTGTATCATAACTCATTACATGATATGAACAGGTTTGACATCTCTGGATGAACAATAAACCCTGTTTACTGTGTAATACAGAACATTACGTATAGCAATATTTGTATGAAAAACTACATTTTTAGTTTCGTTCGGCACTAACATGATACTTAGATGCAAAGATTGTTTTTTGCTTTACATTTGGAACAGACTTTATAGTTTTGAGTTTTTGTCTATTTTGACGACATCATTAAGTTAAAAAGATATAGTAAAAACTCGTGTATCATTAGGTATTAGTCAAAAACTACTAGTCGTTTTCGTAGTAGTAGTCATAGTCGTATTATGATAAATGGGACATTCTTTGAATCATGACGACCTAATTTTCCAAAAAAAGAACCATTAAAACCAGTTCGTTATTGGCCGAGTTGGCGCAACAAATATAGAATGCAAATATTTTTTTAAATATTAAAACAGTTTAAAAATTAAGACAAAAAATCACGTTGCAAGGGGTAAGAGATACAAATTTCGTCGGGACATTTAGTAAATATACATAAATAATAGGAAAAATGCTGCCAGGCTACTTAGGTATCTGCTATTTGGCCTTCTTATGTTCAAATATTTAACACCAGCTTTTACTCACGGCTTTGTTCACATTTAAGTCATTAAAAAGTATCCCATGTTACTTTTAATACCTCTACGAATATATGTACAAAGTTTCATGACAATTGGTTAAGCAGTTTTCGCGTGAAAGTGTAAGAAACAAATTTACTTTAGCATTTATAATATTATTAGGGAAATACTTGGACACGTACATACACGCACATAACCACTTCATAGTTGAAGCATAAAACTACAAAACAACTGACTTAGATTTAGTAATTATGTTGTCTCAGTACATAAAAAAAATTGTATTTTTCTCAATTTCCCCATTACATGATTAAACTTAGACTTTGTGGCAATTATATGTACATCTTTGGAAGTACGCTTTTTCGAATAAAATAATGTTTCACAGCCATGGACAAATTGATTAACAAACCTACACAAAAATATATGTCATCTATCTTCAAAGTCGGTTAAAAAAATTAAGATCTTAATATTACCAAAAACACTAACCTTTCCCTCGTCCTTTTGCTCTGCTAATGTATTTAACAATTGCCACGTCTTAGAATTCAATAGGAATGTCACATCTGTATCTTCTTCAGGTTTATTTTCTTTCAAAAATGCCAAGGCTTCGTCATATCTATTGCTCCTCACCAAGGCATAAGCCATTTGTATTTTCTTAAATCTATTAAGTTTAAAATCGGGATTCTTTGCTTTTATTAAAGACAGCACTTCATTTGCCTTATCAATATTATCAGTTTCACAGTAAACTTCGTATAACTGTGCATATGTTATATTTGAAAGTTCAAAATTAGAAGATTTCAACTTTTCCAGAAAACTACTGAGTTTATCAACATTTTTTTCTTTTATATATGTAGTTAGTAATTGCTTTTGAAGACGTGCAACATTTGAACCTTCTTTATTTTCGAGTTGTTGAAGTAATCTTTCTAATTGGGCAGTTGAACTTGGGCCGGCTTTACGTTTTGTATTCGCCAAAGGCACCATTTCAAGATCAGGAGAAGTTAGTTGCGTAAGAATTTCAGATATATTAGTCGTCATATTATTTCCGAGGTATTGTTCGATTTCTTCTGCCGCTTTCGTACTTATTCTTATACCCTTAGATAGTAAAGAAGTCAGAAGTTGTTCGGATAATTGAAGACGAGCTACATTTTTGATTGCAACTTTTACAATTCGACCAACTTCGTTTTCATTTGATTTATCATCGGCTTGAATGTCTTCACTGGAAACATCTTCTTCTTGGGTCACTGGAGGACTGCTACTAATAACGTGTAAAATAGTTGTGAAAGCATTCACATCTTTGGTTTTAGTTAATGCATTTATTAGGGGAGTAATTATCAAATTGAATTGACCTCTTGGACGATATTGTAATGCTATTTCAGCTGCTGCTTTTACATGTCCCAAATCTAGAAGTTCAACCATAACATTTCTAGCACTATGAATAACAGGTACATTAGCAAGTTCAAGTTTAGTTATGACATTTTGAGGTGTGGTATTTTTAATTAAATACGGAATCACATAATCTCTAAGAGCTTCACCAGTAGGAGTGAAGCCATCTTTAACCATGTTTCGAACAATTTGTAGCAGTCCCTCTTCATCATTCTCTTTGCCTTTTTGTGCTAATAGTGGCCAATAATAATGTTGTCGTATTTCCTTACCACTATTGTGTAGCTCTTTAAATAATTTTAGGGCCAATTCAGTTTGTCCTTGTTGTAGGGATGCTTCAGTGGCAATATATATTGCTGATGGTATAAGACCTTCACTTTCTAACTCTCTACAGGATTGTATAATGGAATCTGGTGGTCTATTTAATTTCAGCAAGTGTTTGACGTAAAATGCACCTTTGAACATGGTGTCGCCAAAGTTTGTAGACTTGGGCATTGTTCTCATAATTTTCTTGGCTGTTGGTTCTAGGTTTCTGTTCAGCAATTTAAGTATAAGGTTACAAACTTCTTGGTTGTAACCAGATGCCTTATGTAGGTGAGGAAATATTTGTTCCACTTTGTCTTCATGGCCACTAATTGCTAATTGTTCAATTACATCTAGTAGATCCTGAAATACTAAACATCACTAGAATTTGCTCATTAAATTTAAGTTTAAAAATGAATCCCCATTTCCATTAGTCATTGCTTGAAATGAGAATGGGTGGATCAAATTTGCTTATTCTTTTTTGTTTTGGTAGTTCTATTAACAAGAAGTTTCATAAGTAAAAAAAAATCAGTATTCACAATTAGGACTGGATGACAGTTGGCTCAGCTATTATTAAATAAAAACAGTGACTATGATTTTTCTCACACCCCACTTTAAATAAAATTGTACATTACATTTTCTAGAAAATTATTTTATAATAATGTAATCTTCAACAAATCACACTTTCCAAACCCAAATAAACTTATTGTTCAAACTTTAAAGTAAGTAAATTATATACGTGTGGGGTGAGTGTTTTTCTATAACATTGATAAATAGAATTACCTATGGACATACTGAAATAAATGTTATTTAACACTAAACACCTGTTCAAAAGTTGTAATGCCACAGAAATACACACATAGACATGTCAATTTATAGCACCCTTCTTTTTCCGTCAGGGGTTAAAAAATCTAGACAGCGCAACACATTATAATGTCCATTGTTGGCCAAAATGTCCGAGTACACCCCTAACTCCAACAAACAACCACAATGCTTGGGTTTGATTCCCAATGCAAGCAGACATTTGTGTGATGAACACAGATGTCTGTATTTCTGGGTGTTTATTGAATTGATATTGGTATTTTGTCAAAGTATTTCTATGTATTAGTACCCATACAATTTACTTTCTTTGGGGTTGATATGTGTAATATGTCCAGATATATATTAAATTGAATCTAAAAAACTCATCATCAGTATTGTTAGATAACCAATTACCTACTACTAACCAATCAATTATTAACAACTAACATTAACTTAGTTCTAATAATTGTACTTATATAATTTTTTTTTTAAGAAAACAATAAACGCCTCTGTGGTCTAGCGGTTCAGTTGTTGGACTTGACTGCTTGAGGTCCCGGGTTCGAAACGCCCCCCCAGACAACAAAAAGAAAATTGGAATTGGAAATGTGCTCAGTTGGCGATAGGCTTGTCACCTATCACATTGTGTGACTTAGTGTCTTCGACTAGTCGTAGGTGCCCTGGTTGTGCCTCTGTCTACCTCTTCGGGGATATGGGCGTGAAGATACTTTTTTTTGATACTTTTTTTTTTACTTAAAATAATAGTTGTGAAAGATTTAATTGTGAACACAATCTTAAAATTGGACACACTCCAGCTTTTTCTTGAGTTGACAGTTGCAACTTTAATTTAATTTCTTATTTTTATAGATTCATCATCAGAAAATTATGCATCCATGAAACAAACATACATAATTAATTATGTATGTTTGTTTATATTAATTATGTATGTTATGGTAATTATTTTTAACACACAAAACATGCGATTTTGTTTATTTGTAGGGAATTTCGACAATTATGAATACATTGTTTGTAGTATCTAATGTGCATTGTTTGTATTAATAATTGTTAAAACTTTATACAAAACTAGCGGGCCCGCCCCTGCTTCGCATGGGTATAAAATATACATATTATCTTTCCTCTTCAATTAATTTATGTATTTAAAAAAACCGCATCAAAATCCGTTGCATAGTTTTAAAGATTTAGCATACAAAGGGATAGAAGAAGCGACTTTGTTTTATACTATGTAGTGATTTAAAAAGTTATCCTTACCCTGTCTGTCAAATATATATCTTGATCTTTTGCTGTAGATATAACATTTTCTATACTGGCAATGTCACCCTGTTTTGCATATCCACAGGCCAATAGTCCATAAGTTCGATTTGTTGGCTTTAAGCCAGCCCCAGCCATTGTCTGTAAAACTGCTTTTGCACCATCCGTATCTCCATGAAATGCATGACCCATTACTAAGGCATTTAACACAGGTTCAGATACAGGCATGTTTAACTCCCTCATTTTTTCTAGCACCCTTGTTGCCCCTTCAACATCACCTTCTTGACAGTAACGCCACATGAGTCTTTGGTATGTAACCCTGAAATAAAGTTATAATATTGGTGTAATTTCTATTAAAAAAAAGTACAGAATTGAAAGATGCTTCATGTCAATTGGTAAGGAAGTAGTCAATTGGTGTAGTGGGAGTAAATGTGTCACAAAGAAACATGTGTATTGACAAATCTTTACAATTTCATCTTACCTATTTATTCAACATCTATTTATTCTTTTTCGATATGACAAAATCAAGTCAAAACAAATATTAGTAAAATAGACAAAACTAGCCAAAGATTTTTCAGAGTATACTAGACTAATTTCGAATAAGCTTATGAATAAATGAATGAATTTATTATGCACCAAAATTTTAAAATAATACACACTCTTTCACTTATAATATTTAAATATTTGAATTGTTACTCTTCAATTATAAACTCGAATCAAGTTGATTAAAGTAAAAAAAATATTAGTATCCAATCTACCTATGGAGCAATTAGGCATCTTATTTGGATATATCTTTGGTGTATAGATATAGCAGGCAATATAATAATTGTCACATGTTTAAATGATACTACAAAGTACAAACATACTGAAACAACAACTACATCCAATTATGTTTAAGATTTACCTGTTTGGTTGCAGCCCTTTCTTCTCCATCTCTTCTAGAAATTTCGCAGGTGAAAATGGATGTTCATTTTCAAGGTAAACTCGTAAAAGAGCATTGTAATGAGATACATCCATAGGAACTCCTCTTTCGTTCAAAACATTCCATATTTTCTGCACTAAGAGAGTCCTCTGTTCTGGTAGTTCCTCAGGAACAAGATCACCTTGAATTTGAAAAATTAAAATATACCATAAATTAATAAAATATGAACTATTCAAGACTTGGACAGGAAGGAAAACAAGTAGGCATTCCTCCTGATGTTAATAAAATACATGTGGGTTAAAATTAACATAAGTAAAACAAAAATATTAACGGTAAAACATCATCCTAACCATCTTAAGCAATAAAGTTTTCAGTCTACCCATAAGCACAAAAAGGTGAGGTAGGGCTAATCCGAGTATGTACTGGACTGTAACATGTTTTAGTCTGACTGACTGATACTATCCAGATATATTCACTATTAGTCAAAACTCATATTTATGTACTTATGTCAAATAGCATATTATACTTAGCTATCAATACATATTATATAACAAAGTCCCCCGTTGCATCTGCCTGTTCACGATTTACTTGAAAAGTACTGAACGGATTTTTATTTGGTTTTCAACAATAGATAGAACAATTTTTGAGGAAGGTTTTAGTGTATAGTAAGTTTATTTTTGTACAAATCAACAATATTACAACAATGTAATATGTCGGCTAAAAATAAGCTGATTGGGAGCTTTCCTCGAAAACTCTGCCAAAACCTTTTGAGTTTTAACAAAACAACATGGGGCGCAAAATTAAATATTGTTGAAGCGTAGCAAAGATATGCGTGCTTAAAGAACCGAAGCAAAGCGAGGGCGGGCAGCTAGTATAATATAAACAAATGTAGACTTTCAAAAATGAACAATTTCAATACTTACCACAACATCTGATTACCAAGAGCGACTGTGAACTAGTAATGTCATGTTTAGCTCGTATTTCATCAAACACCTCATCTATATCTCTCTTTGTGATTCTTCCATATCTTCTAACTTCCGCATCAAGTTTTTGAAGTAATGGTTCAAGGCTTTCACTTTTCTTTGTAGTTGCATAGTCTCGTAATGAAAAACTGAAAGCAAAGTTAAGAGCCTAGTATCAGACTACAATACAATGTATTTTCCGGAGACTGTAATATTTTGATTTTAATCCCCTGACAGAGAGTAATAAGTTGGACTGTCTGCAGGGTTATAGCTTTAGAACGGATGGACTGATTTCAATACTTGTAAGTTGCAATAAAATTGACATGTGACTAAACAAACTTATTGCATTTCTATAAAACTTTAGAAACTTTTCAGTGAATAAATAAAGCCATACATAATGTTCAATGTTTCATATAATTGTCAGCCAAGACAAAGCCAACATAGACAATCATGTGATCTGAAATTTTTATTGCACTAGGCAAAGTCTGCATACCATTTTTTGAATAAGGCTGTAAAGCAGCTTTTTTATTTAATGACTAGACTTAGACCAGAGTGCTCTTTTATTTAGATCAATGTTATATTTGAAACATTAAAAGTTTTACAGAATTAGACATAGAAATTCAATCTCAAAGGAACCCAAAGACCCACTGCCTTACCCATTCTCGCTACCATTAAGACGAGTACAATGTTCCAGTCCAGAGGGAATTGTAGACAGTACACTCGCACATTAATTAGCCTAACACTCTGGCCACAGGTTAGTGACACACCTATAACTTTAAATGTACGGTGCCTAAAGGCCTGAGATGTCTTACTATCAAGGGAGGTTGTGTTCTGACTTTTCCCAAAAAATAAAAGCCCATTACAACAATTGGAAGTCACAAAATTCTTGAAATTTTAAGATGATATCTGGATATGTTTAATTTTTAAAGGCTATGATACATAACATCTTGTATGCATAAATAGATGATGTGATATAGACATCAGTACATTAATTGTTTTTATAAGTAAACATTTTTTTATTAATAAAATAATAACACATATTTTTTTATTAATAAAATAATAACACATATTTTTTTCCTAAAATAAATATATTGATTTAACATTTAACAGTAATTTGATAGACTTTGGTATGCCAAGTACACAGAAGCCAAACTCAAGAGTCATGCTTGCAAAAATAATTTAATTTAATCAAAATCAGTATATTTAAAATTACAAATAAAAAAACTCAAAACATTCTTTTCAATGAAATAAAATTCTCAATAATATGAAATCTCAAGAGGTAAGATCCTTCAATTTGCAATTTGGAAACAAAATACAATAAATATTAAAAACTACATTTAATCACTAGGAAAACACAAAGTTACAAAAGCTATATCCTTACATACTTTATACAATTCTCTTAAAATGTTGGTTTATTAAACAAAGCGAAAACATACACAGAAACTCGGGGTTATTTTGCCTTAAAATACTTATTAGATTTATTACACCACTTACCTGTTTACCGCACATAAGGCTTTAGAATTAGTAAGTAGATTCGCTTCGGCAGTTTTAGCAGAACTTAATATTAATGTTCTTGCCGCACCAGTAAAATAGCGAACAAATTTTGTTGAACGCAGAAGTGATGACATGTTGTTATTTAAAAGCTACTTAAAAAACATTAATATTTAATATTAGTCCAAACTGAAATATTTTTAAAAATGGTTGATTGGAAATCAGGAAATTAAACCAAATTCGTGAGAATGTATGTACTACACTTTGAGGTTATTTGTTATGTCACTATTCACCACAAAACTAGTCTTGGGTAGTTCGCGAACGACCTAGGTGGGAAGAGCGCTCTTTTAGGTGAACTATGCGAACTAGTTCATTGAAAATCCCGCTCTTAGTTCTTTTTATACTTCTGTTAGCATCCACTTTATTAAACAGTGGCGCTTTGTGACCAACCGAGTTATTTACTTTTACTGTGCGCGCCTTGATATTTCGATAATCGATATCGATACTAAACATTGTTTATTTTATTATTTGTTTAGTAAACAACTTCAAATCCCCATGGTTGAAATTTTATCAAATCATATGAAATCATAACAATCGTCAACTGAAGTATTGCTGGCTAATTATCAAACAGAGTACTAATATCATTTATGTCTTATTTTACGGTAAATTTAATTAAAATTAATTAATTATTAATATAAATCATTTTATTTTTTATTTCGATAAAGATTTTATGTGCCAATACAAAAAAGTCAACTTTAATTATAAAAATTCATTAAGTATTCAAATATAATTACACATTATACTAGGAACTAGCCTAGATGGTGACTAATCATTAATATAAATTATTTTATTTTTCATTATTGAAATAAAAAATCTCATATTACATAAATGGACGTGTAAAATTTTCAGGTAATACTTTATATTTTTTAAATAACAATAAACGAAACTTACAATAATCATAACTATATTTTTTTCTTTATTTATTGTTCTTACTAAATTATTTCAAAAAAAGAACTAATGAACTACTAGAGCGAGCTAGTTCATCCTTGGATTATGAGCTAAATTGAGCGCTCTCTGCAGTGACCGGTTAGGCCCAAGCCTACTATTCACTAAGTTGAAAAAAAAAACTGATGTTGCCAATTTTGAAATTAGCATTATCTGCAATGGTAATGGTAGCTCCACACTTGAATCCTTTTTTGTGATTCGATTTTTGATGTAACTGTCAATTTGCAAATCATTCACTCTGAGTATTAAACCAACATCGTACCGCACACTAATTCAATCATACTTATTATGTACTTACTAATGTAATTTCAACCATTTTGAGATGCATGCACACAATGACAATGTTAGATACTAGCTTGAAGTGAAAAGCTATGTGCATTTACTCATCACAATAACATGTCGTATAGCGACGATCACAGACGACGACAATCACTACAGAAATATATAGGTACAAAACATAAAATTATATTTGACACATGTCGATATTAAAATTTAGTTATCGATAATTAAGATAGGTACCCCGAAGATCTTTTTTTTATGATATTGGAAGCCAAACAAGCAGACGGATTTCCTGATGGAAAGAAATTCACGCCGCCTAGAGACACCAAAGGTGGAAATGGTGAGTTGCCAACCTAAGGCCGGGATGTTAGACCTCGAGCAAAAGTAAGTTTACCGGCTACCTTACCCTCCAAACCGAAACACGTTATGACGCTATGGCGGCAGGAATAAGTAAGGCGGTGGTACCAATCCGGGTGAGTCGCTGCGAAACTCTACCACCTGGTCAGAAGTCACGGTGTTAGTGACGGTAAGCCTGTGCTCGCCTTTTACGTGCTGCCTGGCAGGAAGGCAGATGGTCTATTCTGCAAAGGAGCCCGGACCAACACGGGGACTAACGGGGGGAATAACCAAAATATTACGATATTGACAATTATTTCTAAACGCAATCATAAATATCCTGTTGTAGTATTCCCAATCGCATTAAAACGGGAGACTCGGGAGAAAATAACGCTGTGATTACGGTTAACTCAAAGCGTTTGGTCTTATATCACTTAGATCTTAAGTAACACCCGATCTTTGACAACCCAATCTTAAGTAGAGACAGTTACTATGGAGGAATATATCTATTACCTACTCTTAATATACTTTGACCCCAATGCAAAACGAAGGAATGTTATAAATTGGCAGTGAGTATTGGTTTATTTATGTATGGAACCGGAACTGTAATCATGTCATATAAATTGAAAGGTGTGAGCCAGACCTTTTATTTAAAAAAATGTCACTTTGAATTTGGAATTTATGACCGGTAAGTTTAGACTTTTCAAATTCAATTTCTTGCCTGATTTATTGGGTTATCAAATAATTATTAGTCATATTCTATTAGATAAGTTCTTATTCTAGTCAAATAACATAAATGAATTTTGTTTTATTCAAATTTTCTCTTAATTTACATAGATTTTTTTCGTATCATTTAAGAAACATTATGCAGTAGTGGTGTCATTTCATTATCATAAATGAGACACCATGTAACAGTATATAGTTTTTATAACTATCAAATATGATACAATACGAATTTATGCAAATATGCAATCTAAAACATCTAAGGTTCTTTTTAGTTTATAATGTAAGTCACAATGTTTGAAATAAAAATGACACTAATGAATTCTAACAACCTTTACAAATAGATGACTGACACAGGCTTCATAACACTTACAAACACCTCCATCTAAAAAAAATCAAAGAGGAACACACTAATGAGGCTGAAGATGGATTTCTACCCTGAATGGACGCCATCTCGACAGCGTTGTAAAAATGTGATTTGCTAAACCTGACTTTTGTTTGTTGCTTGAAATGTCAAGTGTACATTACTTAGTATGCCTCAATAAACATACAAACTGTTTTTTAGAATTCCACACATCATAAGAAGCATTAGAAGAACCTGTTGAAATCATTTCAGGATAGTGTCTGATCTAAGTAAAAAAACTCCTTTTTTATTTCAACAAATACTTCGATAGATACTAATAAAATACCTTCGTAATACATACATGCAACATAAAAAACCCTTAATGTATGTGGTATTATATTTGATAGCATTTTTTCCCATATATGATACGAGTATATGTATTATATGATGTATTATATGCATGAACTATCTTATATAAATTTATTTGTTTTTTGTCAATAAATCTGAAAATATGCAATACAGATTTTCTTTTGTATTTTTATGCCTTCTAAATGCTATAAGTTACGTCATACATTTTTTTCAATTTCATATCTAAATCCATGCACTAAGGGGTTAATTTTCGGTGAAGTAACATTCTTTTTCGGCCTGAGTGGCCGATAACCCTAAAGGCGAACTAGGCACGAGCCTAGGAGTGCGAGGTAACGAGGGGGATGGGGTCGGGTGAATAAAATACAACAAGGGTTAAGAAAATATTTATTTTACATAGACCATACGTTGGTTCTTTTGAGAAAAATGATTATTGCCTTTTTTGTGTACATAGTTTCATTCGAAATGTAGAATATTTAGCCCACACCACCTTTTTGGTAATTTATCTATATCTAAATATGCGCACAGTATCCGCGTCGCTTGAGTGGTCGTCATTGGATATAATTTTTGCTAACTTTTAAACAAATACAACATAAATCCCTTTTTGAAAGAAAATCGGAAATGACTACAGATTTGGGGAACTAGTAGCAACGGCGATAGATTTATCCTCTCCCCACCTTCACCTACATGTCAGCAGTCTTAGCCAAGTCACCTTTCTATAAAACTAGCCGTTGTTATTTAATTTTAAATGAAATTAGCCAATAAATTACGAAGACTCTAGATTAAAGGAGAAAAAGACTATTTTCAGTTTATTGCAAGAAGTAATTGTGTGACATTCGTTATTCTAAGATAGGTAAATGGTAATTTAGTTCGAATTAGTAGTTTTGTAGATTTTCCAAATTATCCTGTATACCAAGCTGCGTAACGTCTAAAGTAAATTAGTTAGAAATTAGTGAGCTTTTGCATTTTGTAGAATATGTCAAAAGCCGACGATATAAGAAAAGTGTATTCTATTTTTTATATAGGTACTTTTAATTATGAAATAAAATCCGCGGAATTTGACAATTTTAGAAAATTTTATGGACTCTACTTTGATCGTTATTAATGGTAACGAATTTCAATCAGTGTGTTTAATAATGTTACTGCTGCAAATAATAATGGATTGTGACTTATTCGGACTAATTTTCGAAATTCGGGAAAAGAACTCATTTTGCTACGGTGTGGCTTAGGTTGAAATTCGAATTGCCAACATAAATAAAAAAATCTGCAAACATTTTTAAATAATCAAAGTTCAATAATATCTTGTATAAATGTTTCGTAAGCTAAGTTAAAATTTATGCTTTGCAATTACCCACGTGCATCGAAAATTGGATTATTGCGTATGCATTGGAGAAAGGGTATAATCAAACATAGATGAGTCAATATATGTTTAAAAAGTTTATTCCTATAAAAAGACAAAATTCATTAAATTTAATGTATGTATAAAACATAACAGTCATGATATATCATTGATGGTTAATTGAATATTAGGCTACTTTTTTCTTTAATTTGTTGTGACTTTTCTCTGCAATATCCCACATAATTTTGATTATTATTCTATCTATTAGGCAATCACTGACAAGCACAGATTGTATCTCATTATATTTATGTCAATATTTTCAATGTCTTTCGTCCATCCAGGATCGTCATTGCTACGGAAATTGCCGTGTTCTACGGAAATTTTGTTTGAATTACTAAGATTCTACGGTCTACGACATCGAAACCATTTCCGTAGCATAATCTACGGAAATTCGGAATGTCCTACCGGCCCAAGCCAAAAACTCCATCGCGTGTTAGTGTATCCGAACAAACAAGGGGAATCCCCTAACAACGATTCATAAATACTTAGCTTTGTTATGATTGGCGCTCGCTAGTTTCGTTTAGTGCAACGTTCATGTTTCTCTAACTTAGATTAGATGTTGATTCGTTTGTTTGCGTTGTAAATATTTGGACTTTGGTTTTGTTTGATAATTTAAAGTATTAAACGAGTGAAATGAGTGAAAGTGAAGAAGCTGGTCCTAGTACACCAAAGAAACCTACTAAAAGGTTTCCTTTTATTTTATGAAATTTGTGCAAACTGAGGATATGTTACTCAAATCAAGAGATAAAAAAAAGTACGAATTGTCTCAAAATGAAAATGATTACATTAAAAGCATAATAAATTTATATGATTAAGACAATTTGTTTAGGTTAATAATTATAGATAAATGTTGATTAACAAAAATATTTACTCAAAAAAATTCTTTGCTACGGAAATCGAATATTATTTTCTAAGGGAAAACACGGATTTTTTTCCTAATAAACATGGCAATCCAAATTTCAACGCTGACAACACTGCTGCTGACAAGAGTGACAAGTGACAACTGATAAATTTGAAATTGACAATTCACTATTGTGCGATTGTGTAATTTGACATTTTGATGTGCTGTTAAAAAGTGCACTATTTGTTTAGCAGTCGTTGGTAGTTAAATACGTAGGATTTAGTTTATCCTGGACCATCATATATTATATTAAATTTATTTTGTTATATTTTTGTGAATCTCCTAAACAACAAAATGGTAAGTTAGCGAATTTACTCTTTAGTTACTTTGACATTGACATGACCTTTTTGTAAATCTTACCGGAGTATGAAAAATTATGTTGTACCTAATTAGCGATTGAAATGAAATGAATGATTTATTAGAAATCCATCCAATTATTTGCAAGGTCTTGCTGGTGTCATCTAATTTCAAACTTGAGTATCTTACGAGACTGGTGAATAGCAATGTATCAAATTTTGTATCTCCCAGTTAGCCAGAAATACTTTGCCGGCGCAAGTTAGAACGGCAGTAGTTTTATTTGGATGTAAAATGGAAAGGAAAATACCACAACTCATATAGGATTTAATTATTTGCTCAAAAGTACTGAATTTTGCTGGTACTTGCTTGTATCTAAAATAAAAAAAACACCTGTCTGCCTGCCTTGACTTATTACAAACTCATTACATTTCATAATATAACAGTTAAGTTTTATGTATAAATTTGTCTGGGGATCTGTCTAACTAGATACTTAGTTCAAATTTTAGATTAGGTCTGTAGTTACTCCTTAAATAAATTATATCTTAGCTCAAATTTTAGTTTAGGATTGTAATTAATTATTGGAGAAATTGGATTTTAGTTCAAATTCTGGATTAGGACTGTAATCAATTCTTGAAGAAATTGTATCTCAGTTTGAAATTTTAGGACTGTAATAAAATACTCTAAGAAATAAGATCTTAGCTCAAGTTTTGGAATAGGAATGTAATTAATATTTAAAGAAATTGGATCTTAGTTCAAATTTTGGATTAGGGCTTTAATCAATACTTTAAGAAATTGGATCTTAGTGTAAAATTCGGATTACGACTGTAATTAATACTTGATGAAATATAATCTTAGCTCAAGTTTCAGATTGTTACCAAAGCTAAGTCTCAAAATAAGCTTTTCCTTGAAGAAACAAAATGCATTATTTTATAAAAGTTATGTGTTACATTTGTTTTTTTTTGTTTACACTGACATTAGTATGTAATTTACTTTATAATAGACAAGTTGAATGATTTAAATTATTGCCATTGTTTTATTTCCCATTATTAATGTAAATGATAAGCAATATATATGTAAATTACAAATAATTGTAATTTCAAATTTAAATTATGTATTGTTGCTATAGTTAGTTCTCTTGACTTGACCTACATACCTATGTCGATATTATATTATGGGACAAGGCCTTGAAGCACTTAAATTTTTTTTATTCCAAACATAAAAAGCACAATAAATTTACACCCTCTTAACTTAACTCACTTTTTTGGTTGCCTCAAATCAGTAGCTCAATCAAATCGAATCAATAGCAAGTTTCAATAGTTTTAGCTAAACAGTGCTGAAATGTTAAAAATATATGCATTTAGTCAGTCTGACTAACTTTTTTTATGTGCTACTATTTTCTACCAATTAATCTGTTTTCGAGGACTAAAACTTTTGAATATATTCAAAAGAAATTTAAATTTGCAGTTGATTGTGGTTTTGACTGCAATAAATTGAGGCGTAAAGTATCCTGTCTTTCAAGTTAGATTAAACTGCACACAGCGTGCAAAAAAAAAACAGAAATCTGTAAAGTAATTGAGGACTCATTTGTGGATATATATGCATCAACAACATAATGCATCAATTATTTAAATATATATTTAGATAATATTAGGGTAGACTCCTTTCGCTAAGGTATTTTTTTAATTTCCAGGCTGCACCAATCAAAGTAGTTGTCACAGGAGCTGCAGGTCAAATAGCCTACTCCCTGCTGTACCAAGTTGCTTCTGGTTCTGTCTTTGGACCTAACCAGCCTGTATATCTTCATCTTCTTGATATTGCTCCAATGATGGGTGTTTTAGAAGGTGTTGTTATGGAGCTTGCTGATTGTGCTCTTCCACTACTAGTTGGTGTGCTACCAACTGCAAATCCAGAGGAAGCATTTAAAGATGTTGCTGCTGCATTTTTAGTGGGTGCTATGCCCAGAAGAGAGGGAATGGAAAGGAAGGACTTGCTATCTGCCAATGTACGCATTTTCAAAGAACAAGGTCAAGCATTGGATAAAGTTGCCAGAAAAGATGTTAAAGTTTTAGTTGTAGGGAACCCTGCTAACACCAATGCTCTTATTTGCTCTAAATATGCACCATCAATTCCAAAAGAAAACTTTACAGCTATGACTAGATTAGATCAAAATCGTGCACAATCACAATTGGCTGCAAAACTGGGTGTACCAGTTCAAGACGTTAAGAATGTTATTATTTGGGGTAACCACTCATCAACACAATTTCCAGATGCGTCAAATGCTTTAGTTAAGATTGGTGGATCAGAAAAACCAGTTCCTGCTGCTATCAATGATGATGCATACTTGAAATCTACATTTGTCACCACTGTACAGAAGCGTGGTGCTGCTGTTATTGCTGCTAGAAAAATGTCATCAGCTTTATCTGCAGCTAAGGCAGCGTCAGACCATATGAAGGATTGGTTCCTTGGAACTGGAGATCGTTGGGTCAGTATGGGAGTGGTTTCCGATGGGTCATATGGCACACCAAGGGATGTTGTTTACTCGTTCCCAGTTACTGTAAGCAATGGCAAGTGGAAGATTGTACAAGGACTTACAATATCCGATTTTGCTCGAGAGAAGCTTGATGCTACTGGAAAAGAGCTTGTGGAGGAGAAACAAGAAGCTTTAGATGTCTGTAAAGATTGATTATGTAGGTTATAAGAGCATTTGTGTATGTAGGATAACAGTAGGTACAACATTTGTATTGATATTATTCGTCTACTGGCAATAACTTGTTTGTACAAAATGTTTTAAATTCACACGAGATTATATATTTTTTGTTATTCGGTGGACAGCATTTGGAAATCTTATCAATATTTTGTTATCTTTATTTACTATAATAAAACACTTTTGTGTTGTAGTAAGATTACTATTTTTTCATTTTCATTACATATTTATTAAAAGCTTTTAGTTTTTTTGAAACCTTGTTATGTTTGGTATGAAGAAAAATGAAGACATTTTAAAAAGCCTTTGTATGGAGCTTATATACCTAAGCTCTGTGAACTTACAAAGTGTGGTTTTAAGAACTTCTTTTGCACTTAATAAACAGCGATTGATATTTTGATTGATATGGAATATCGAAGAGTGATATAATTTAAGAATTTACACGTTTTGTCATACCTACTTGCTGTAAATATTTATCTTAATGTTATCATTTCGTATGGAAAATTATATTCTTATCGTTCTTGCCTTGACTTGCCGTCGATAAAATGTAGTTACTACGTATAGAGGGTTCTTAAATTCGGATTTTTCAGATAAGTTTGGATTGTGAAATGGAATGCCTGGATTTTTTCGTCAATGTAATAAAACAATGTAAATACCTCTTGGTCTGGAGATATGCTGCGTACCTATTTGGTTAGTTATCGTCTCTTATAAAATAACGCGCACGGGTCTTGTGAATTGAGAAAAAGATGAAATAAGAAGCACTTCAGAAAGTAGAGTGAGCGGAAAATGTTTTTTAACCGAAATCGCTAGAGTTTATGTGACATTATCAATTTAAGTTATATCCAAACGTTATTGTATGGAAGCGAGAGTTGGTTATGTCAGAAAAAGCATGAAAGTAGGATAAATGCGGTCGTAAGAGCGCGGAAAAGAGCGCTACGGAAAATTTGTTCTGTAACGCCCGCTGACCGCGTTCGTAACACTGAGATCCGAGAAAATTGGGATTGAAAGGAAGTGCTGGTGTTAAAATGCGAAAGGGCATGCCCTGCTGGTTCGGTTATGTGGAAAGAATGAGAGATGAAAGATTGACAAAGCAGATATACAATGCCAATGTGGATGGATGTAGGTATCCGGGGAGACCGAGGTCGACATTCCGCGATCATATCACTCGGATATTTCCGAGGGTGGTGTCAAGAGTCTCCGAAACCGGCTTGTTTGTATGAAAAGGGTAATGAATGTGAAGAAAGCCAGACAGGTTTGTCAGGATCGTGAGGACTGGCACTGCATACTCTCTGCCTACTCCGTAAAGGACTTGGCGTGAAGATATGTATGTATGTAATTAATTTAAGACTTGTGGTTAACTGTAATGCTTAGGTGTAGCTATTGTAACTTAAAGTACCGACAATATTTACAAATTATTTACGGAAAAAAATTTAAGATTCGGACCCCTCCAGTTTATGGCAAGCTTTCAGTTTCTTTACCTATTGGTTCTAGATTAGCTACTTACATATATTTACCATTTAACCATCCATTTAACTAAAGTTAGATTGACTTGTAGACAATACCATGTAGCACAAAGTCCACCTTTGTACCTACATTGTTTTAAATAATGTACAATTTTAAATAAATAATATTTTTTGTCAGCAGTCCAAAGGTGACACTTTATGTAAATATTGAGTTACATACAATTTAGTTAACACTTAAAGTATTTTTTATGCGAATAAGCACACGGCTCTCCTGATTGTAAGAGACAACTAAGGCCTGTAAACGCAATAGATGTTATAGGTACGTTGCTATTCTGGATGTTAAGTTAATTGTGCAAGTGTACCTTGCCCTCCAGACCAAAACATAACAGAGTCATCACAATTGAAGACAGCTCAGGCGGTGGATCCTTGTCTAGGCAAGTTGGTGCACAGCAGTCTATTAGTAATACTCCTTTTGGTAATGACCTATTTGGAATTCACATAAATTATGCTACCCACATACGATCTACCTGGCAGAGAGGCAGTTACCTACTGGGTCGAATTTACTCGGCGGAACCGGACTAATACGTGAAAAGTTTTTACTTAACATCTAAAAGAGTAAGTTTTTAATTATTAGTTTTTCTGTGTAACACTGAAAGTTCTGGACTTGTGTAAAGCAAGGAACGTCGTGTGCGTTACCCCAGCTAGAAAGTAGCACCTAGACTGATATGAGTGTGACAAATAATTAGTGCCGATGTGCTGTAAATGTGCGCCGAATAACAAATTTGTGCATGTTGTCGTTTTGCAAATAAACGGAAAAAACACTTCCAGCTGGGGTAACGTTAACCTAGCAAGAAATCTAAACTAATTATCGGAGAGTTAAAAAATGTATATGAGCAGAGAGCACATATTTGTGCAAATTTGTGCGCTAAAAATAAAATTTGTGCGTCTTCAAGTTTTCGAGTTATTGCGTTTCCTGCTGCGGTAACGTTTTGCAAAATCGTGTATCTCAAAAACTATTATATGTGCGCATGTGGAATAAACATGCACAAATAGCTCTTAATTTGTGCGTATTTGTGACTAAATTAGATTTAAGTAAATATAAACAAAAATCGAAAGAGCAACGTAAACACTGGCTGTTGGTGATCCGTTCTCAAAGGACCACCTATAAATATATATAACGGACCCCCGCTGGCTGCGAAGATCCACTAAAGATGTAGCTGACGATCCTTAAAATGACCTAAGATGTTAATGATACTTACAAGGACCAAAGATGTTACCGTCGTAGGTTTCCAACGTAACCGTGAATAACAGGCAGTTGGTCGCGGCTGCGATGGCCTGGCGGGGATGTTATAGCTACTGGGGAACTGTCCCTACGTCCCTACGAGAGATTAATAAAACCGTCGATTTAAATCGCAAACGAAAATAATACACACTTTAATCAATAAAACTGTCTCATCTGAGTTACAATAATAGTGGACTGTAAACACTAAATAGGTTTTGATTCTCCTGTATCGCAGAAAGCTTGAAATATTCTTGCAGTATTTCTGCCAGTATTCTTGCAGAGGTTCTTCTTGCGGAGGTTCTTCCAGAGTTTCTTTTTTCTTCTTTGTTCTCGTAGTGGAGATCAGACCCGGAATGCTGGTCGTCCAAATTGGCCGTCCATTTATATGATTCGCGGTGAAAACACCGACCAATCACGTGCGAGCGTAGGATTCGTCCAATCACGGCTTTAGCATTCGAACCAATCGCATTACGTACAAAAACGGTTCGGTCTTGACATTTTTGAAAGTGTTCCTTATAGAGGTGACTCGTGCGAGACTAGCCCGGAACGACACTCGTTGCTTTTTTGTATGAAATACTTTTCATGTTTTATGCTTCTTATTTTCTGCATATTATTATGTTATAATGTTTACAGGTCGTCGTGCGTCCTTAACACTGGCTATCCGACCAAATTCGAATGACTACAAAAAAGCGGCGTTTTCATACATACTAATGACCTTCTATAATGAACTTATTATAGCAGGTACAGTCACACTAATAACTAAACTATGACTAAATTTAGGGAACTAATTAAAAATGCATTCTGTTACTATATAATATGAAAGACCTTGTGCGTATGATTATTAACATTTTCTTAATTGTGATTCTAAAAGTAATCATGAGATCACAGAAAAAAAATCTTAAGTGTAAATATTTAAAAACAAAACGTTCTTGAAAGTTATTTGTACCTTGTATAGTTTAAAATCACAGAACAGTTTCCATTTAAAAATTGAGATTGGTATTGATTACGATATATTTTACGCATACGTTTATACGTACATTACGCATTTATGATATTAATAGGATAGGATAGGATGATATGTATTATTTTCGAATGAAATAATATTACATATAAAAAAATGTATAGGTAAGTATCGTCACGCCCATATCCCTGAAGACGTAGGCAGAGGCACCCACAACTAGACACTAAGTCCCACAATGTGATAGGTGGCATGCCTACTAATCTTCTGTATGTTCGTTCATAAACGAAGAATGACCTTCTTAACTTAACTCATTTACGTTGCTCTTTCGATTTTTGTTTATATTTACTTAATGCGACATATTTCACACTAGATATTTATCTTACATATTATTTGACTAAACGCACTAATTTTTTGTTAACACCTAAACATCTTAGGTTGAGACAGTAATTTGTGCAATCACGTCAAAGTTAGAACGCCGTTTTTTTGACTTTAATTCATATTATTCAAAAACGCATGTATGTATGCTTTTGATTTTTTATGGTAAATATACACGTTAAGAAGAACCGAAAACAGATTTCGGTAACCTTATATATTTTCTCATTTAGGCGCTACGATTTTTTTTTATTTTTGGAAAAACCGCGATTACTTGAAAACTATAAATATTTTTTTTAAATCTAATTTAGTCACAAATACGCACAAATTAAGAGCTATTTGTGCATGTTTATTCCACATGCGCACATATAATAGTTTTTGAGATACACGATTTTGCAAAACGTTACCGCAGCAGGAAACGCAATAACTCGAAAACTTGAAGACGCACAAATTTTAGTTTTAGCGCACAAATTTGCACAAATATGTGCTCTCTGCTCATATACATTTTTTAACTCTCCGATAATTAGTTTAGATTTTTCTTGCTAGGTTAACGTTACCCCAGCTGGAAGTGTTTTTTCCGTTTATTTCCAAAACGACAACATGCACAAATTTTTTATTTGGCGCACATTTACAGCACATCGAGCACTAATTATTTGTCCCACTCATATCAGTCTAGGTGCTACTTTCTAGCTGGGGTAACGCACACAGGGACGTCAATATCTAACCCCCTTATACTGTAAAATTATTGCAAGATGGTCAGAGATACAGGTTGTATTTGACACAGTAACTAAAACTTTTACCACCACGTTCAGATACATATCAGACTTCAAAATTCCTTTTACAGTTTTTGTCCGAAACAAGTGGTTAAATATTCAGCAGTTTTTCAGCCCGCAATGTATAACGAACAAAAAATATGCATTAGCCGCGCGTTGTGAACTGTAAGTGTCGACATAATACACTGTTTAATTACATTGCTGTTTTTAGAAAAAATGTGTTATTTATAAGATATTAAATGAAACTCGAGTTGCGTTAGATATATTCATGAAATTATAGTGAAATCAATAAAAACAAAATAAATGTTTTTGAAAAGTTCATGAAATTTCCGATACGAAATTTCAACTACATATGCATCTCATCTATCATGTACAGAATCCATGGTTGCATTTTTTGTTACGCTGTCATTTACACGGTGTTTATCACGGTTACTTTACAACCTTGGAACACATTCCTTGTATCTCTTATCAATCACTGATAACAGAAATTACTAATCTTGTATTGTTAATCCAAGTCAATTAAAAATAACTACTCGGCTATTTTACTTCTCAGTTGTTTCTTACTATCAGAGCCCTCATCATGAGTTGGTATAGATACGTTCGATAAATTAGGTATACGAAACCTATGACACTTTTGGTCTAAAAATGTGTTTCTCTTAGTTACCAATAGAGGCGCTGTTCAAAGTTTTAATACAAATGTTTTTTTTTATAATTAAGGCTCGGGTTCGATTCCCCACGGTAGCAGGCATTTGTGTGACGAACATTCAGATGTCTGCATTTCAGGTTCTGGGTGTTTATTATATTTATTCTGGTATCTATCTTAGTATTTCTATGTAATACTATCGTTGACACCCATAACACAAGCATAAAGTTTGCTTAGTTTGGGGTTTGCTTCAATTTGAGTAATTTATCCAGGGATATTTTTATTTATTTAATTATAATAAATAACAACAAATGTAAATAATTTTGCATTATTATATTTCAGTAAGGAGACATGAAAACAAATGGTCTATAAAACTAAACTAATTTAGAATAATAGAAAACATAGTGAGGTCACAGACAGATATAAATATACAAAAGCGTCGCCAGCCGATGTTGATACGAATATTAAGAAAAATATCAAATTAAGTCAGGAGCCTCATGTCCTCGACTTTTTGATTTGCCTTTCATTTCCCGCTAAATCAAATAATCGATCAAGCATGGCAAGTTAATGATATAAGATTGGTTACTGTAAATTTGTCAAATTTTTCTCTAGGGGAGGGCAGCTGCCCCTCTTCTCCCACCTTGGCGGCGCCCTTGTAAAGATATGACAGAGGTTTGATTAAAAGTATTTTTTATGGTATTGGAAGGCAAACAAGCAGATGGATTTCCTAATGGTAAGAAATTCACGCCACAAAGAGACATCGAAGTTGGTAATGGTGCGCTGTCAACCTGAGACCGGGATGTTAGGCCTCGAGCAAAAGTAAGTATACCGGCAACCTCTGCACCGGAACACGTCAACGGCAAGCACTGACTTTATGGAGTCACGAATAGATAAGGCGGTGGTAACAATCTGGACGAGTCGGTACGATACTACTACCACCTAGTGAGATGTCATGGATTAGTGACGGTAAGCCCATGTTCGCCTTTTACGAGCTATCTGGCAGGAAGGCAGATGGTCTATTCTGCAAAAAAAAAGATAGGACCAACACGGAGAAACAACAGAGCAGAGTAAAGAAATTTTTTGCTAAATCTCACGCAATAATTAGCTTTTTTTAGGGGTTAAACTAAGTATATTGATAGAGTAGGTAAATAATATATTTATTTATGTGTCAGAGTCCAACAAGATCTAGCTACTTATTTCGTTATACAGGAAAGTGTAGCTAATTTACTTAATAATTTTCAACAGTATTTACAACTGATTGATAACATTATCTCTTTTACGTCATCTTACATCACGTAAACGTGTTAAATTATATCAGATTGTAGGCTGAAGGTAATCGATCCTGTAAGCAACCTTGAACCTTTTTAGATAACCCTATGACGTCCTTTGTAGTAACTACAAAAGTTTTATTGTCTGGGATAGACCCGTGTATCTCGCCCTTAATGATACTTAGGTATTTTTTATTTTTTTAAGTCAAACAAGCAGACGGATTTCCTGTTAAGATATTCACGCCACCTAGAGACGCCAAAGATGATCATGTTGCGTTGTCAACCTAAGGCCGAAATGTTAAACCTTCGAAGAAAAATAAGTTTACCAGTTACCTTATCCTCCGAACCGGAACATGTTAAAGGCAAGCACTGAAGTTATGGAAGGGATAGGTAAGGCGGTGGTACAGATCCGGTCGAGTAGGTATTTTGGCAGCAGTAACATCAATGCTTGTAGAAAGATTTAAATGAAATGGATTATGGACGAGCATATTACATATTACACAATGCGCAGTGCTCTACGTTGTCATGTTCCGTACTGGAAGGCAGGGAAACTGGTAGACATAGGAATGTGGCCCAAGCCGTAAGAGAGCGACATAGAAGTAATATACATACATATATAGTATATTGGGTCCTTCCAAAATTGGTGCTTAAATTTAGAAAGTCTTCAGTACACTTAATAAAAGATATCCATATAAAAAGTCAGTTTGACCACATCTAGTCTGTCCATCGATATACACATATATAATACCGTACATATATCTCCATCTTTATATACCTATTATCTATTACCTAAGCATCGCGCCCGCGTCGGTGCGCCAGTAATCGGAGTACTGTACTCGGAGTAACTTCGTTCTGACTGATGAGCAATCAGCAAACAAGTACATATAATGGTTTCCTGATAGTAAGATACACCTATGGCTTATACAGGGTTACTGGTAACTAGCCTTTCTAAGGCGGCTTCAGCACATCAAAAGCAAAAACTCGAAAAAAGAATTTGGCGTTCCATACATTTGTCAGAGGACGATGAACTTTTTATATGAAGAACCAAATTCTTTTATCGCGATTTTCTAAAAGCTGTAGAACATATGTTGTTGCTTTTGATGTACCCACTAAAGCCATCCTAGAAAGGTTATGCGTTAGTTACCAGTAAACTCGTATAAACAATAGATGTAATAGATGCGTTGCTGTCCAGTGGCCTGGATATCAGAACAATTGCGCTAGTCTACCGGCTAACCTATTCTCGGAAATAGAAAATTACTCAAGTCATTATGGCGGCAGGAATGGTCAAAGCGATGGATCCTTATTTGGCCAAGTTGCTGCACAGCACTATAAAGTTGCTGTACAGCACTACAACCAGTGGTCTTGTTGATATCGACCAATTTAACTTATGCTCCCCGTGTTGGACCGGGTTACTGTGCAGAATAGACCATCTGCCTTCCTGCCAGGCAGCTCGTACAAGGCGAGCATAGGCCTACCGTCACTAACACCGTAACATCCTACTAGGTGGTAGAGTTTCGCAGCGACTCGCCCGGATTGGTACCACCACCTTACCTATTTCTGCCACTATAACGTCCAATGCTTGCCGTTGGCGTGTTCCGGTTCGGAGGGTAAGGTATCCGGTAAACTTACTTTTGCTCGAGGCCTAACATCCCGGCCTCAGTTTGGCAACGCACTATTACCACTTTTGGTGTCTCTAGGCGGTTTGAATTTCTTACCATCAGGAAATCCGTCCGCTTGTTTGCCTTCCGTTATAATAAAAAAAAATGCTCGCCATTTACGAGCTCCCTGGCGGAGAGGCAGATGACCTATTCTACTTAACGGAGTCTACTACACCGTACTTACTACAGTACTTAATCAACGAGGTAGTAGGGTTATTCCAACACAAGGAGATTGCAGTCAGGGTTATTGTTGGCAATTTCAAATATCAACACACACCAAACTTAAGTACCTATATTAGATTATATTACAAAAAAACTAAAATCTTTTACAAAATAATAATTTTATTAATTTTTTTTAGCAACAGACATAGAGATAACAATTAAGTACATATTAGATATTGAGTAAGATAGGTATTTGTCTATAATTTATTTTTAAACTAAAAGTTCTCTAACACAGCATTATGGTCATTTGTTCTATGCATTGTATCTAGATACCTATTATCAGATTCAAAAGTCGATGCAGATTTTTTCCATAAAAACTGTTAATAAATTTTATAATGGACTATTGGAGCAAATAGTAGGTACGTTGTGTCAACGACGCATGACATACTTTTGTCGGCCGATAGGCTTATTTCACACTTGCAACTCCAAGTTGTCGTGGTGTAGAATTAGAAGGACCACATTTTGCTTACTTATTTGCTGACGCCCGTCACATCACTACTACAAATCAAATACCAGCGAAAGTGTGTCACCAGTTTTTCGTCTACAATAATTTCAAGCTGCCTGTCTGGGAAAACAAGGAGAAAACGGGGACGTTGCGTCACCACAAATACCAGCGAAAACGCAACAAATTTCATTTTTTATCGCCACCGCCAGACCTTTTGTCGCTGAGAAGTCATTTTTTTGAGTAAGTGATGTGTTGCTAGCCTTGTTTAAATGGGTTGTACTGTTCCTTACAACGTCAGCCAGAAGAGCTGTCTCTTGGGAGACCGAACTTCGGCTTGTTGTTGCATTCTGGTATCTATGTGGGTAGATTGGAGAAGAAGAGTCTCACAGACCGCCGTTCGGCGTTAGGCACAGGGCGAAAAAGAGTTTTTTGTCGTCGACGAGGTTGATATCACCAATGTGGTCAATAACCGGCAAAGTGCCGGCAGATTAAAAGCCTTGTTTGCGGAGATTACTAGTAGGTACTGATCGGAGAAAGACGATCTTATGATGTATGCTTTATAGCTGATTTTATAGGCGGACATTGTGCAATACAGAAATAATACTATTTGAAAGCTTAAGGGAGTCACCTTGGTTCCATCCTTTTTTTTGTCTATGGTCATTGACGACGTACTGACATTGTTGAAAGTCGGGGAGATGTTCTTACATCATCAATGCTTTGGGAGTATATTTTTTCAGTAAATGTTAATTAAATAGTACATACAGATAGGTAGCTCAGATTCATTTTCCAAAAAGATAGGGTTTTTTAAATTTCTAAAGTACGGCTGGAATAGGTACATAAATTAAGTTCAGGTTCCTAAAGATAGACTGTATAGATACTTACATTCTTTACTTTTACATCCCAAAGTTTTAAGCAAAACACCTTGTTTAAAACTATGTATTTAAATGCTTAGAAAATTTGTTTTACAACCATTTTGTTATGCAATGACATACAGGGTTACTTTGAAAGAATAGGCCAAATTTTAATATAAGGGGTAAAGGCTTGAATGGTAATGTATTTTAAATATTACTACCAAATTGTAATATTTACTTTCATACACACTTATTTAAAACAATCTGCAAAATGCTGAACTTGTTGTCAAGCTTTGTCGTATCTAGAGTAATGACGTCACCAGTCTACGAACGCGACTATAGTCGGTGGGAACCAGTTTTATGGTTTGTTGGCGTCATCTTGTATTTTGCTTTGACTAAAAATTATAAATTGTTTTTAATTTGTGTAAAATACTTCATATATTGAAAGTGTTGTAGATTCATAATGATTTCTCAAAATTTGGCTGGTACTTACTTTAAACGTCAACCTGTATATGTTTAAGTTTATAATTTTCGCAAGTATGTTTGACACTTTAGTTAAAAAATATCGATAATTATTTAGTAAATTTCATTTTTGAAGCCCACACTTCAGAAACTGACAGCGAAATGGAGTTTTACGAAATACGGGCTTATACTACTTTACAGAGCCCTTACCATGAGTTTAAGGCTTGTCAAGTTTACTATATTCGCTACCGTCTCTGTAAATTATTTGTATGAAAACTTGAACAGCACCTCTATTGCTAACTGTCAAAGATTACGACGCATAACTTACTGAACGTAATCTATACAAACTCATGGTAAAGGCTCAGATAAGTTGGTGACTGCAAAATAATATTTCTCTACTGATTAAGGTTGATTTGATTAATATAATAAAAAAGTAAGATTGGCAATTGACATATTAATTATTATACTAATATTTTGTTTGCAATTTGCCATATCATTATAATTAAGATAACATTTTTTAGATTAATGTAATCTTTTTTAAATATTTTTTATCATTCTAACAATACAAAATACGCACAATTTTCTATAGTTATCTGAATTAGAATTAGATATTCATGTTTCTATTACGAATAAATTATGCTAAAATGCTTAAAAATACCCTGTATTTAATTTCTTCTTAAACTATATCCGCTATGTTTAATTTTTTTACTTATTTTTATTATATATAATATTCATTATCTACGAGCAGCCATATCGTAAATTGACAAATCCAATACATAATAACCTAGTGACGGGTCAATACATTTTATTATATTCAAAAATACCTAACTTATTGCTACATGTACTTATTGTATTCAGGACATCTTGAAATATCATCGACATTATGAATAGGCCAGGATTATTCAAATTTATATCCTCACAGACCCCTTTAAATTTTTCTAACAATCATGAATTCTGTTGTCAATACCTACATTGACATTAAAAAAAATTAAAATCCTCAGTTTCGAATAAAACTGACTCAAAAGTGTCGTTACTAAATAATATGTACCTATTTATAGTTATAATTAATACTTGAGGTTTTTGCAACTTCAATTGTAATTGTTTTACAAAGCTAAGTAAAACTATTTGAAATTAGCGCACATCAATTCCAACTTTTAGCTAAAGGTTTTCAAATGTCGAATTTAAAATTAAGTAACCTCGGTCTCATTTTTAGATGCACAAGTTTATTCAATGATATATGCTTTCTATGCAAATACAAAGCAAACGTAAGTGCCTAGATTTTATTTAAAAAAACCATCAAACATTAAATCAGTTTTCCCCTTAAATATTTACATGGAATCTTTTAAAAGGCACATTAATGGCTTCTTTAAGAGTCGGAAAAGCATCAGTAACTCGTCTTGTGTTGCAGATGTCCTTGAGATGGGCAAAAGTAATAACTTTCTACCAAGTTGGCCGTTAGCATTTTCGCTTGTTCATCGTACAAAAAAAAAAAACAAAAAAAAATTATTAAACGAAAAGTTAACTTGTATAACCTTTACATTTTCTCGCGAACTCTCTGTGAGGTATTGTGTATCTCATTTTAGGATACCCTGTCCGATTGGATCTGTCTATTGTCTAATTGGATTGTTATATCTAGAATTATAATAAAAAAATCACAGACAAACATAACGCCCAAAACTTGCAGGGCTGGACAGCCTTATTTGATTGCTAAAAAAATACCTGATATCTAAAGATACAATTAAGGGCAAAGTTCTTAAACAATTTTCGACAGTCGGTAACAACAAAAATAATGTGTAAGATTGATTATTATTCGAAAAACTAATCGGGTAGGTATTTATAGGTACCCTTTTATTTAGTAAGATACGAGCCTCGTTAAAATCATTTTTTCTAAGGATTTGCATAAGTAGGTATATAAATTGAATAGATGGTGAACTACTATTTATTTAATGTATATATGTAAGTTGAGACCTTAGCCTTTCACAAGATATCTTTTCAACATTAAAGAAATAAATACTTTTCAAATGACACTTGTAGTTTTGTTCAATACGATTCTACCAAGTGCCGACGTTAAAGAGTATAAATTCTAAATAGAAATATTCTTAATTTTTATAAAATTTATTTTATTACAAAAACCAAATTATGTATTGATTAAATACCGCCTGATGTCGCGGTAAATCCTCTGGCTGTTTTATTTTCTAAATATCGGTACAATTGGTAAAATAAACTCAGCCTATTTAAATAAAAAGTTTTTGATACTTAATGTCACATACTCGACAAGGAAATCCGTACCAAAAATATCACATGTGTCTTGCCTTTATGTGTCATACAAAATCTATAGAGGGCGCTTTGGTTCTGCTTTCATTATTTTCTTCACAACACTCACAATTTTGTGTCTAAATTCATTACTTAAGCGGTATTTTAGTACACAATACTGTCCAATTCTAAAAAGAAGCAAATATACAATAATACCAAGGCATTGTATTACAAAATTGTCATTTATCATTCCTAAATCGCGTAATAATAGGCGAGTATCGGAATAAATGCAAACATCCTGGTCACAGTCTAGTGGTTCTCGGTTTGAATATAACGCAAGGTTTTGGCCGCTGAAGCAGTAACGTACGAAGGATAGCTTCATCAAAAACTTCATGCCTTGCTCAATAGTCGAACCAAAACCCAAACCGTAACAGGCAATGGCAAGGAGAGGTGAAACTACTGCTGGTCCTACTATGGCACCATTCTAAAACAAACAAAATTTGTAAGTATCTTGTACAAAAAAAGTGTCTACGCGCACATCCCCGGAGTGGTAGGCAGAGAGACAACCAGGACACTCACGACTAGCCGAAGACACTAAGCCCCACAATGGCAAGCCGAGCATAAATATATTCCCGAGCAACTTTTATTTATTTAAAAGAAAATTGGAAAAACCCAATTTGAAACACAATTTGAACAAAGAGACTCCTGTGTCGTCGTTTGTACGGTACGGTTGATTTCCTGAGGATGCCTCGATGTCGAGGCGAAACGTACGTCGAGTGCGATTTGGTGTTCTCTGTGGTGAGTGCTTCGACAAAGTTGGCGAAGAACGTGTCAGGTGTTTTTGTTTCCCGTGATCAGACTCTATTTGTGATCTGGTCGCGATGGTGGGAGGTTCGAACTTTAGGTAGGGTTGTCACATGTGAAGAACGTGACAGTCTATATTGTTTCCCGAGATCTTCCTATATTCGTGTTCTGGTCGCGGAGGTGGGTGGTGGGAACGTCAGTTAGGCTTGTCACATTCTGTGTCGTTTGAAGGATTACTTGCTACAACAGTTACACTGCTTACGCGGAATTAGCAAAATAAAGGCTTATTTTACATCTGTTAGGTTACAGAGTTTGAGCTTCGCTATCGGATACTGCCAAATAGAAGTATTTTATTTTTTTCCCGTGTTGGTCCGGGTTCGCTAAGTAGAAGACCACCTGCCTCTCTGTTAGGCAAGTACGGCGAGCACTGGTTAAAATTTAATTCAGTACCAATAACACCACTGGTAGTAAAGTGCTGTGCAGCAACTTGCCTGGGTAGGGATCCACCGCCTTACCTATTCCTGCTGCCATAATGACTGAGGATACGGTAGCTGATACACTTGAACGATAGGCCTAACATCTCGGCCGTAAGACAGCGACGCCTCTGTAACATCTATGGTGTCTATAGGCCACGGTTGTCTCTTACCATCAGGAGAGTGCTTATTCCCTGACCTGTTACTTAAAAAATGTTTTAGCAAGATACATTTGATCTGAGAGAACTGTAACTTTGTAAAAAATCTTACAGTCTAGACTGTAGATTGGTTTTTAACTTACAGTAGTACTAAATGTTGCACCGAGAAGCAATCCGAGTCCTTCAGAGCAAAGTGACATCAAATATCCACATACGGAGAACAACACAAACCGCCGCCATTCTAGAGGATGGCCCGCCATAAAATATGTTATCACTATAAACAGCATCGTACATACAAACTGAAAAGAAAAAAACATCGCTATTAATTAAAAAAACTAGCCTCGATATGATCTGGTCCAGGTTTGCTCCGAAACGGGTTGACCGATGCTCATGAAATTTTGTGTACATATTGAGTAGGTCTGAGAATCGGCCAACATCTATTTTTCATACCCCTAAACTATAAGGGTAACAAGCAACCGGTAAAAAGCAAACGGTAAAAAGCAGAGTAATATACATAGTGTATGTATATATAAAATATAATATAATTGAGTATGCAATTACGCTATAATATTTTTAAATCAATGTTCGAAGTTCTAAAGGCACTGGTATGGTTGAAAGTTAAGTTTTAACTTAAAAGTATACTTACTGAAATGGGTAAGGTCGAGCATGTCCGAGCAGTGTAGTAAGCTTTTAAACTATACCACCGATTGCAATGTTCGCGACGAATTATTCGAAGCTCTCTGGGAACTGTAAAAAATAACACATGAATTAAGCAATGCTACTACCACACCACCACATGAATTTAGTAGTGTATCTTCGTGCTTGTATCTCAGAAGAGTTAAGCAATGCTACTACCACACCATACCACATGAATTTAGTAGTGTATCTTCGCGCTTGTATCTCAGAACAGTTAAGCAGTGCTACTACCACACCACACCACATGAATTTAGTAGTGTATCTTCGTGCTTTTATCTCAGAAGAATTAAGCAATGCTACCATGCTACCACACCACCCACGATTAGCCGAATGTACTACCTACAATCTTACAACGTGAGAGGTGTCAAACCGGACATTCAAAAAACCCTGGGTTATTGGTTCCATCAAAAAATTAAATTTTTGAACTGAAACTTCTTTAGAAATGTTGTGATTTTAAAACGGATGCAACGGAAAAACGACAGGTAAGGTAGGTATTTTTTTGCAGGTAAGAGACACAAATATATATTAATCTCATTCTTTTGCAGGTAAGAGACACAAATATATATTCATCTCATTCTTTTGCAGGTAAGAGACACAAATATAATATATTGATCTCATTCTTTTGTTGATTTACTGAAGTTTCACTGCTATCGTGTGTGAATCTCACATACACCTTTTTTTAGTTGCCAGACTCACGTACTCAATGAGTACCTCTAGAGCCTAGATCACAGAGCCACATAGACTTCACAAATTTTGAAGAAAGAAAATGATAGGCCTCAGAAAGGTTTGAACCTGTACCCATTAGTGGTTTTAGTAATAGCAGCGCCTTCGGCATAATTTATACGGCGCTCCCTACATGCTGTTCAAAACTAAACTAAAAGGTAAATATTATAATATAGCGTACAGGATCAGACACCCCTTTACATCTTGGCGCCCTAGGCGGTTGCCTAACCGCGCCATACCCAAACGTCGTCCCTGCCTGTACCCTTTCGTCTCAATCCGACGAATATTCTACCCATTGAGGATTAGAATCCTGTAGCGAAATTTTTAATTCCTTTTTTTACCATTAACGAGGGTAGTTATGTCCTTTAGATACACAGTTCTGAGTACCTACTAAATAAGTTCATGGTGAAAGATGAAATTCACATTTATAATGGCTATAACATTTGCATGTGCATGGGTTGCTTAGTGTTTTATTTTAATCGTTTCAACCTACCACAGTCCACGACTTTACCAATAGAGTTAACATCAACCACAACATCATTACCAAAAATCTCCGAATCCATATGAACATAGTATGACCATAACACCTATTAACGAATTTAGTATCGATTGCATGGTCACAAAAAGACATACATTTCTTACCACTAGGAAATCCATCTGGATCTTGGTTTTGCTGATACATGTTTAAATTTTTTGAAGTGAAAACTTATTTAGCGACATCGCGCATTTTTTTGGAATGGGAAAAACTTCTAAACTAGCGTCAGGACACGTAACCTGATCGACAATTCGTAAGACGGATGAAGAGTAAACAGCCGGCACGGCGTAAAAGAGGAAGTACCCCCCTCTCTTTCTACGGCGCGACAAAAATGTATGCCTGCGCCTGCTGTTTCGTTTAGACGGCGTAGGGCGCTTGCGCGAATGTTCGTGTTGTCATGTTTGAATACGATAGCGCAATAAATGAATATTGTATTCTACCAAATAAATTAAAGTACTTTCATACTGATAATCAAAGCAATTCGTGCAAAATTATTCCTTAACCATACCAAAATATTAAAAATGTACAACGTGTATTCAAGTTTTTACTTCTGCCCGCACTCCCGGAATGAAACCCGTGTTTTTTTAATTGAAATGTACCATGAAATCAGCTCTTCTGTTGATAAAAAATCCATGTTATACACACCAAAGATGGTGATTTTCCATTGCCAATCAAACCCACTAAACCTGACGCCGAAATACAACTAACATGTAATATGAAAATATACTTACAAAGTAAGATAGGTATCATTGCATAGGTATACATGAGGAAGACTTGGATGCAGAGGCAGAACTTCACGGTCACCATCGGCATGCTTCCTTTGTTGCCCATCCCGAAGAAAATGGATCCCATGAGAATACCAGATAACGTGTGGTGCATTATATTTATCCATATCCACAACTGCAAAATAAATAATAACAATTAGAACAAAAATAATAATTAAAAATAAGAATTACAATTACAGTCTTTACATTCCAGCCTCAGATAAAAGAACTTCTTTTTGCCCTGTATTAGTTCAGGCTCCTTTGCAGAATAGATCATCTGCCGTCCTGCCAGGCAGCTCAATAAAGATGAGCGTAGGCTTGCCGTCACTAGCAACGTGACATCTGATTAGGTGGTAGAGTTTTGCAACGACTTGTCCGGATATCCGGCGAGACTTATTATTTGCCACCAGGAAATACATCTGCTTTTATATCCTAGGATAGGCAAATGAAAACGGATGTCTGCTGAAATAAATCAATATCGATATTTTACTATTTACCTATTACACGCTGCCTATAACCAGAGAAGATGTTATTAAGATAGGACTTGAGATAATTATAGGTTTGCCAGCTAATTTGTCCTCTATACCAAAGTACGATAACCTAAGACTCTTCTACCTAAGAATCTTTTCCCCCAAAAACGGAATACGACAGGAGCGGGCGCTGTCTTTGAAGTGGTAAATACCAATTCCAGCAATACGTTTGTAAAATTCTATCACTTTGTCACGCTATACGTCATAACGTTCAGCGTGACAAAGAAAATAACCGCACACCTAAAATCTTTACCTTTTAAGAGCAGTAAAACTCCAAAAAATAACAACCCTTATCCATATTTTCATTACCACATCGTCTAAGTACACACAAAAATATCTTAATATAAATAAAAATCAATTGCTGTTCATTAGTCTGGTAAAGCTTGAAAATAGCTGCAACTATTTAGCTAACTTTAGTTTTTAATTATTTGTGGAAATCCAGGGAAGGGTTTGAAAAGAAAAGAAAATAAGAAAAAAAAAACGTTTTAGGTTTTCTCATACAAACACAGGTGGAACGAAGTTTGGCGGGATAGCTAGTGTTTTATAAAACGTATTTCCAAAACTACTTGGCTACTCATCGAAATATAGGACCACCGTTAAATCGTGGTGTTTCGATAAAGACAATTAAAATCTATTTGTTATTAACTAAGTAACGGCGTAAGCACTAAATGGTATAAAACAAAGTCGCTTCCTCTGTCTATTTGTATGCTTTAATCTTTAAAATTACGCAACGGATTTTGATGCGGTTTTTAATATATTTTATTTATTTACTAACAAAATCCACAGCTAAATATTCTTACTAAGATATTACAGTTTTACTAAGCCTACAGCCAATAACGGAGGTAATTTTAACACACAAGTAGGTATGTAGTATGGACTAAAGTTTGTGTGTGTATGTGCATGTGTATATGTGAGTGTGTATTTGTATTGAATGTGTTGTAATGTTTTAAAGATTAAGTAAATAAATATATATACTTAAATCTATAAGCCAATAAAATAAGCCAAGTTCAAGCAAAGAGATCGAGAACGAGATCTAAGTAGGTTGGATTTGACTTGGCCAGTTTTTATCAGTTTTTGTAATATATATTAAGTTGAATATTGTTATGAAATAACTGATGTAATGAAAACTAGCCAAGTTAAATCTAACCTACTATTCTTAGATCTCTTATTTCGAAATAACAGCATTTGTTATAGGCATCGAATAAAGCAAAGAAATAGAGTTTCATACTTGATCATAATGGTATTTTGTCCCTATAAATAAGTATTTGGATTTTGCATAGAACTTGGCACCCATTAAGATTTCCATTCTTTTTTGCGGCGGAGTTCACAGCCAAGCATAATTTTTGTATTGAACTTAAGTATTGAACTTGGCTCTCCTTTTTACATTTATGTTTTTGGTGGGATAATTATTTATACAATATATAAAGTGATTAAAGAGGATGGTTTGTATGTATATTTCAAAACCATGCGAAGCCGGGGCGGGCCGCTAGTAACAACATGAACTACAATTTGATTACCAGTGAACAGTACCTACACAGTATATAATTACTGTGAAATAATAAAAAATGAAAAAGTCACATAATGTCGGATGTTCAAAACCTATCAGTTAATAGCAGCTAAGAATCATCCCGATCACTTAAGTTTCATACGAAAACCCGCAAGGTAATCAGTCCACTTGCTTAAGAGCTATGGTGTAACAGACAGACATACATAGCGACATAAAGACACGTTATGATGACATCTAGTTTTTTCGTCGTGAGTTAAAAAATGAAAGACTGCAATAAAAATGCTGCAATCTATCAAACGCGAAAAGAAGTTATTTTTTACTTCCCAAGATTAATGTGATTGACGTGAAGAAAAACACCAGGTAAGTGGGCAGATGATTTATTATATTATTCACTTTCCATCCTTGGCGCTTAAGAAACTCCATTTGTAATCATTAACGTAACAACACTTGGTTTTTTTTAAATCAAGAAATCTGTCTTCTTTTTTATTTTACTTTTTCGTTTGTTTACGCCTGTGTCCCTTAAGAGAGGTAAAAGTAGGTCATCCATGACTAGCTGAATATATTAAGTCCTACGTAGGACTTAGTTCAGCATCAGACAGGGTTGAATTTAATTATAGTTTTTAAATATTTTGGTAATAAATAATTAAACTAGTTATAAATATAAATAATTGGCTTAAAAGTTAAAGCATATGTAATTAAATAATATTTTTTACAAATGTTAAAACGTTTGCACACCAAAATATGGTAGAATATGTTGATATATTTAATTTTTTTTGTAATATCTCATTTACACACATATTCTGCAAATAAATAATTTTCTTTCTTTCTTTATTTCTTTCTTTCTTTCTCGGTGAACCTATTGTCAACCGGCACTTATACTTTCCCGCGCAATGTTGCTTTTGTTAGAAAATAGAAAAAATATGCTTTTTTGATTTGCTCGACCAGGGATTCGAACCCGGATCTTCAAGTAACTAAACTACAACACTAGATCATTAGACTACAGAGAAGATATAATATTTTATGTAGTAACAAAAAATATGCTTCTTACCCTATCTCTACTAAATTGAAGTAGAAATCTCCGAATTAAAATCAGACTTTGTGTAACATACGTAGTGGCGTATTCCATGTTTTGTGTTTGCTCTTTTTCAACATGTTGTGTGAATATCCTCAGGACAGATTCATCTGAATGCAGGAGACGCTTTCTGGAAAAATACAAAACATAAAAATAAACATATTAAAAAAAAAGACTTAATAATGAACTTGTAAAAGTTGCACCTGAAAGCTTTGTTAATAAAAAAAATAAGTGTAACAGTAAATCCAAATAAAACTATTTAATTTGCAATTTCCCGCCAAAAAATGTGTATACGTATATCTACACAACAGACAGGCCTGGGTTTTGGCTTCCGGTGAGTCCAATTTATTCACAGCTCACTATTTTGCCTGTTTTGTCAAGCTCGGAAAACGGAATATCAATGTTCTTAACGCGTATGCCTGCCGAAAATCAACTCCTGGCTTCTTGGAAAATCAGCCAGATGCCTTTATATCAACTAATCAACCCGGCGTTGAAACATAAAATGATTGATGAACAATCGGGTTGCAGGTTCTAGATTGAAAATTCACAACAAAGTCTTTGGGTACTATCCTAAAGTTGTATGTTGCTGTTTTTGTATGAAAATAGTAGGTAAGCAGGTCTGTAGAAATCGTAACATTTGGCAAACAATACTTTCTGTCTACCTCTCAAGAGTGTGGACTTACGGTTTGTTAACAGTAATATTTTGTTTCCGGCATAGCTTCCCATTCATGCACAAGTCGGACATTTGCACTGTGGCTTCGTTGTGCATCATGAGGGTTTCGAGCACGAAATCTGCAGGGTTATGCGTTGTGGGGCAAATATGGCCTGTCTCTTCCATAAATGGAACTAGAAGTTGTGCTGAACCCTGAAATTAGAAAGAAACAACTACTAACTGTATTTAAAAGCAATCCGCCTACGCCATAAGGGGCTTGGCGCGAAAATTTTATTAATCGAATCGAATCGAATATTCTGTACCAGTCGCGCAAAAGGAACTATAAGGGAATTGTAGGAATGCTTAACGTATGTAAAATCTAATTTTATCAGCATACAAGCTAATTTCATCTCTCCCCCAGTGAGCTTGTTGAGACATTGACTGTCTCGTTGGTCGAGTGGCTAGCGTACACGTCTAACAACACTGACCAACCTCGAGGCTCGGGTTCGATTTCCGTCAGAGGCAGGCATTTGTGTAATGAACAATCTAAGTGATTGCAGCATTTCCGGGTCTGAGTGTTTGTTAAATTTGTTCTGGTATCTTTTTAAGTATTTCTATGTATTAGTATCGTTGATTAACACTCATAACACAAGCATATTATAATTTGCTTACTTTGGGGTTAGATTCAATTTGTGTTACTTGTCCACAGATATTTATTTATTGGAATACAATTTTGAACTAAGGTAGCTTTGGGCTTTTAACAAATTCCAATCATAATCCTACAAATAAAATAAATGCGAAAGTTAACAAGTTTGTTTATTTGTTACTCTTTCACGCAAAAACTGTTGAACTAATTTTAATTAAATTAAGCACACACATAGAGGGTAACTTGGATTAACACATAGGATAGTTTTTATTCCGAGCAAACACCGAGGGTAAAAGCTAGTCATAAAAATGAATCCTCATTTCCCTTGGTCATCAAGCCTGAACGGATGGACAAATTTTGCTAATTATTTTTTTGCTGTTTTAGTTAGTTATATAAGAGACGATAAAACTTTTAGATCAGCCCGTAACATTAAAAAATATTAAGTTTGTACATGGAATATTATTCATCTCTGATTTAGAATAAGATTTAGCAAATAAGGAAAAACAATACCTTAATTTTTTCTATACAAATTGTTATTAGATACCATGCGGAGCAAAGTTCACTGGGTCCGCTAGAATAAGAGAATCTATGTATGTATGTTAGTATGTATGCATGCATGTAAACCAAAAATTAAAAAAAAATAAAAGGTCTCGCACACTCAATTTAAATTTAAAAGTATATTTACGACCATATCCTCGAAGGGGTAGGCACAGGCATAACCAGGGCACCTACGACTAGCCGAAAACAATATATACAATAAACATAAAATAAAAATAATATATAATATATATAAAATAATATATAAAATAAAAATAAAAATATATATAAAATAAACAATAGCCCACAATGTGATAGGTGGCAAGTCTATCGCCTACCGGGCACATATCCAATCCCGTGCAACGTTATTTTCGTAAGAAAATTAAAAATATAAATTTTCTATTTTTTTTGTCACCCGACCCGGGGGTCGAACTCTTGACCTCAAGCAATCAAGTCCGACGCCAGACCGCTAGGCCACAGAGACGAATAATTCAAATAAAAATATTGTATTCTGTACCAAACGTTTGTATGTAATCTAAATGCTGTCTGGCCTAACATAATGTGGAATTGAGTGAGATACAACGAACGGGATCACGATTAGCCTACAGCTATGTCATATATTTTGACAGTTATATCTTGTCCCCAACGGGTTATGTGTTTACGAATAGGTACAACCAGCTAAGAGTTTGTATGACGCTCGTATGGAGGCTTATTTCTCAAGGACGCGGTCCTAACACTTCGAAATTACATCTATGTTTTATATTGTATGAAGGCAAACTAGGTGATGGATTACCAGATGGTAAGAAATATATCGTCTATATGTAACCAAATATGTTAATGGCACGTTGCCAATCCAGGACCATACGATCTCAGCTTCGGATTGGCAACGTGCCATTTAAGTCTCTTCATCAACTACTATTCCCTCTAACCTGGAATACGACAGTGACAAGCATTGACGTTGTGGCTGTATGTGTGGTTGTGACAAATTGATTACGAGTAACTAGCTAGTAGCTAAGAAGAAAGCTAAGAGTAGCTAGTCAAATCACGGAGTAAAATATCCTCTCTGCCAGGCAGCTCGTAAGAGACGAGCACTTGTTAAAGTACAGGTCACTGACCTACTACCAATTACCTGTCCTTCTAGAGTCTAGAGTCTAGACCATTGGCGACAGAGCACTGGGCAGCTACTTACTACTCTAGAGAAATAATCATTGATCCAAATTCCTATATAATTATACTCAATGGCGATAAGGTTGTCACTACCTACGTACACAAACCCGCAATATTCTATAAGAGAGATTTCACAGTCTTAATAAAAGGATAAACTAATAAAGCGCAGTGAAACTGAAAAAAGAGACTCAAAATATTTCGTTAGGTTCGTACCACGTCACGATTTAGCTTTCTTTTTCGAAAAACAGCAAATGATTTGGAAACACTTCGAAATCAGGTTATGATCTTTCGAAAAAAGGACCATTATAATCGGATGGCTATTGGCCGAATAATCGTGTAACAAACATTCAAAAATATATACAGTCAAATTGACCTTCTCCTTTTCGGAGTCGGTTAAAAATATACCGATATCAAGTATCGTATTATTATTTTCATTGTTGTACGTAAAAAAATGATCGTGTCATACTAAATGTTGCTAGCGGCCGTGTCCGTGTATTAAGTTATAGATATCCCGCGGGTACCGTGAGATCGCGGGGAGAAGCAGCTAACTTTTGTAAAGCAATGAAACGTTGAAAGTTTTTACGTACAACAACAAAGTCGTAATATACTGAGTTTTGTAAATTTACTAAGTGTTACAAGTTAAATTACGATCGATTTATTGTAAACTTACAATTCTTTACAATTTTATTTACCGATTTACAAGTGCATCACTTAGTTAACTTTTGACAGCTATTAATTTCGTTTTAGTAATATAGCTGTCTCTTTTGTTCGTATTGTGATAACGTATTTTTTACCTGCTCACTGTCAAAAAGTATAACTTTAATTGAACAGTAAATAATTAAATTTAGCACCTCTACTTAAAATATGCGCTTCGGTTTTACACTTTTTACACTTTATACTTTTATTTTTAAATTGGCTGACGTAATCTAAATTATTAGTCATGTAATAATAACTTTCTATAGATATCTTTAAAATACATTTGGATTTCCGAAAAAGAACCGAAGAAGACAAATATATAAGTACGAAGTGCATAATTTAAATAGTACTACTATATTTATTTACATGTATATGTAAATCAAAGATTTTATTTTTGATTGAACGTATCAGAAATTGCCTCCTTACAATATTTAGCACCTTAAATCATTAGCAGTTGAAGAAGGTTGTTAAGAAGCATTTTAATAATAAATCAATTAATAAGATGATCTTGACATATTAGTAATTTGAATAAAAGTGACTTATTAGTCTGGGCGAGAAGTGAGTTTCCTGCGAAAATTGTAATCGTAAAAATATGGTTGTTAGTGATTTGGATTCGGAAAAAATTCTGAGTAATTAAAATTTTGGAACAATCCCGCTCTCAAAAATTACAATTGTTATAAAAAAAAAGAAGAGAAAAAAGGGTGTCTCCGATTTGTAGCTGTAACTCGAGTACGTAGTAAAGGTAATTGAAATTTAAAAAAAAGATCCTAAAAAGTTAGAAGAGCTCTCAAAAGTTAAAAAAATTATAGATTAACTATTTAAACTTTTCTAAGGGATTTTATGAGAATGTAAAGCCTCCAAAACATTTGTTAATTAATTATTGAATAACTTCAACAAAAACGAAGTTAAAAAATTTTCGCTAAATAGACTATATTATTTCAAGTGTCTAGATGACACTGTATTTTTTTCAAATTTTTTAATTAATATTTAATGTTATAAAAAAAATATTTACTGTTGCTCGCTTTGCACGGCGGCAGTGAGGCAGCGCTGAAACGGCCGCGCGGAACCAAATTTTCAATGTTAAATTAAAATTATTTATAATGGAGCTACATCTTCGGAAGTCGAGACAAATCTTACTGAAATTTTCTCCCCTTTTAGGGTCTTTTTTTACACAGCTACAAAATAGAGACACCCTTTTTTTCTCTTCTTTTTTTGTTTATAACAATTGTATTTTTTAGAACGAGATTATTCCAAACTTCCAATTACTCAGAATTTTTTTCCGAATCCAAATTACTGATAATCATATTTTTACAATTACAAGAACTATTTTTGGCAGGAAACTCACTTCTCGACCAGACTAGTATTAAACCAGTTGATTATCCATTATGGTATATTTTGGCACCAAATCCGTCCTGTCATTTTAAGAAAAGAAGCGAAAAAAACATAATCTTACACAAAAATTTTAGGATGTATAACATTTTTTTTTATATTATAAGGGTATCGATGTTATGGACTAAAACTGTCCCCGTGTTGGTCTGGACCTCTGAGTAAAATATCCTCTCTGCCAGGCAGCTCGTAAGAGGCGAGCACTTGTTAAAGTACAGGTCACTGACCTAGTACCAACTACCTGTCCATCTAGATTATTGGCGGCAGACCTACCGGGTAGGGACCTCCTGCCGCCCTTATGACTGTCATTGTCCGGGCTGGGTTGTAGGGTAGCCGGTAGACTTGCACAATAGATCTATCATCCCGGACGCAGGACCGTTATCTCATATAAGGAGACTCTGCTTGTGACAAGAGCAACATTTTAAGATAAAAATAAGTTTGAAAGCATTATTAAATTGTAATTATAGTACTCTTTCAATTAGGTACTTATTTTGTTTTAAAATTAAATAAAAGAACAAGTGAATGAAATTGTATATCTTGGTTGTGCTTTTAGCAGGGACGGAAGGTACACCGCGGATGTAAAGAGGAGAGTGTGTGCAGGTAATAGTATGAATGGAGCGTCAGGTAAGCTATTCCAAAGCGAGGTTTTGAGTCAAAAAGCTAGACTCGCTTTGCATAATTCTGTGCTTATGCCAACGTTACTGTATGGAAGCGAGAGTTGGGTATGTCAGAAAGATCATGAAAGTAGGATAAATGCGGTCGAAATGAGAGCACTACGGAAAATCTGTGGTGTAACGCTCGCTGTCCGCATTCATAATAGTGAGATCCGAGGCTACCATACTCTTCAGACTAGAACACTATAATGTCACCCAACATGATATTACGATATTTTGATTTACACATTGAATTCTCGTGCATATTTAATCACAATAGTGACAATAGTGTATCAAATGACCAGAGATAATGCAAATAAACATAAACAAGTATTGTGTGAAGTCACTGCACGCCCCACGATATATTACACAGTCACAGTAGTAGTGGTGAATACAATGATACTCGTGTTTAGCCAACACTGCTTTCAATCTTATTGTTTTACCAACTTGTGTGATTTTGCTTTCTTTTGACAGTGATTGCTTAATAGTGGCTGTGGAAAAGTAACTTTATACGTTTTTTAAATAATACTTAAACCTATGTAAGTCAAAATAACTCATAATATACATTCTTTAACTTATAAAAAACTAATAGATTATAATTATGTAAATAGATTACTTAGTAAATGTTAAAATGTAAGTTTTAACATTGGAACACATACTTTTTTTATGGTATTTTTTATAATTGTGAATGTGAGTTTTCGAAAAAATGCATTACGGTAATTTTATCACTTATTTATGTAGGTAAAATCAAGGAAATAACTGAAAGTATGTACTGTTATCTTTTTATTTCCTCATACCAATTGTATCTTTTACATACTTATATTTATGCATGTATTTTGCTATAATTGAACTCTCAAACTTTTCTATGGATTTTTTGGAATTTCCAACTTTTTCCGCGTGTGCCATATATCATGCGCTAGGTGGTTTTTAAGATATTTCTTTCTATCGTGAATTCTTTATTGTAAGTAGTCAAAAAACAATTAAATAAGTAAAATTATATACAAAGCGAGCTTATCTGCAAAATTTGATTTCTTCCAGCAAACCCAAAAAACAAAAAACTTACAGCTATAGATTTATTAGGTATAGTAAGATTTTGTATAAGTTAGATGGTTCGTTAGATAAATAAATAGGTACATAGCCAAAAAATTCCGAGTTAGGTTAAGATAATGTGTTATTTCCAGTTAAACTTTAATGATTTTATTAACCTATAAAACCGATAAAAACCTTGAAGGGGGCGTAGTTTTATGTTGAGTCTGCGTTGTGTATCAAGGAAAATGTGTTTGAGTGTTAGTAAAAAGCTGAACAAAAAACTTTTCACTTATACTTAATATAGGTTTCTTGTATTTTATTTGGAGCACCTTATGTGTGTGTCTGAATTTTGGAAACTGTTGAAGCGTTTTTGCATGCTTCGGTGTTAGTGAGTGAGCTTCTAATTTAATTTAATTTTCTTCTAATTTTTCATGCTGACATGACATTAGAGCTCGCCATTGTCGTGTTCTGATGATGTCAGTCGCATATTAGTTTTTTGATGATTTACACTAGTACTTACGATTTCAGCCCAAGATAGTCAAAGTGTGCACAATCAATTAATGTTTTTAGTGATTACGGAAACTTTGACAATCAAATTGCTTGTTTGGTTTCCTGTTAGTACAGTACCAAATATTTTTATATTTAGATTCGATAGATGATATTCCAATCTGTTAGGATCATCGAACCTCTGCTTTCTCATTTCCAGGGTCGATCTGAGTCCATGGCATCAGTGTACTCTGGTGCGGGCGAGGGTTTGCGGGGTAACGTGACGGTTCGCGGGGAGGTGCAATTCTCGCTGCTGTACAACTATCGGCTGGGTGCTCTAGAGGTGGGCGTCAAACGGTGCCGGGATCTTGCGCCTGTCGACGTCAAGAGAAATCGTTCGGACCCATATGTCAAGGTATTCATTTTAAATACTAACTTTACTTACTTCACTTCTGTAAATAAGACAGTATAACCGTTCTGTCTATTTTGTCGCATTTTAAGGCGTGGTAAAAGACGAATTGTGAAGTAGGGGTCAGCTATAATTCGGCCTTATATTTATTTTGCGTAATTATTGGGTACTCACCTTTAATATTAATAGAAAAGTGTATTGTGGCAAGAGTCTCCGAAACCGGCGTGTTTGTATGAAAAGGGCAATTAATGTGAAGGAAGCCAGACAGATTTGCCAGGATTGTGAGGTCGATACTCTCTGCCTACCCCTTAGGGGACTTGGCGTGAATATATGTATGTATGTATGTATGAAAGAGTTTTATGGGAGTCTATGCCTATGTAAAGTACTTGCTAATTGAATTATTATAAACCCATTAAACCTTGCATATTTAAAGTCTTCTGTTGCTGCATATTTAATGGTCTCAATTACTCTTCTGTTAAAGATCTTTGTATAGAATCTTTAATAATCCTAATTTTTAATTAACCTGTGAGCTCAATTGATTTTACATTGAGGATAACAAATAGTCATAATGTTTCAGGTGTACTTGTTGCCGGACAAGTCGAAAACTGGCAAAAGGAAGACGAAGGTGAAGAAGAACACTCTGAACCCCATGTTCGAGGAGAGCCTGAGCTTCGTGCAGCCGCTGGCCTCGCTGTCCGCGCGGACAGTGTGGCTGAGCGTGTGGCACGCGGACATGTTCGGACGGAACGACTTCCTCGGGGAGGTGAGGCTGCCGCTGGCCGACGTCGTCTTCGACGACCCCGCGCCCATGTGGTACAAGCTGCACGAGAGGGTCAGTACACCTATTACTCATTCCTATTGCTTACAAAAAAGATCTGGCAATCCCTACACTTTTTTATCACTATAAGGAGTAGAGATTCATATTTCATTGCGATCAGTGCTATATTACATGGCAATGAGAAATGATAACTTCACTCAATCTTCTCAATTTTTGTATCTTTTTTATGATATTAGAAGGCTAAAAGGCAGACTGATTTCCTGAAGGTAAGAAATTCACGCCGCCTAGAGACACCAAAGGTGGTAATATTGCGTTGCTAACCTTAGGCCCGGATGTAAGGCCTCGAGCAAAAGTAAACTGTACCGGCTTCCTTATCCTCCGAACTGGAACACGTCACAAGCAAGCGGAACAATTATGCCGGTAGGAATAGGTAAGGTGGAAGTACTAATCCAGGCGAGGCGCTGCGAAACTACCACCTAGTCAAATGTCACGATGCTAGTGATGGTAAGCCTAGGCCCGCTTTCTACGAGCTACCTGGTACAGGAAGTTATATGGTCTATTCCGCAAAGGAGCCCGGACCAACACGGAGAAAACTCTAAACTTAAGTCCAATATCCTTACCTATTCCTGCCGCCATAACGTCATGACGTGTTCCGGTTCGGAGGGTAAGGTAGCCGGTAAACTTACTGTTGCTCGAGGCCTAACATCCTGACCTCAGGTTGGCAACGCACCATTACCATCTTTGGTGTCTCTAGGCGGCGTGAATTTCTTACCATCAGGAAATCCGTCTGCTTGTTTGTTGTTTTTCTATAATATAAAATAAATAAACACATATACTTACATTTTCTCTATTGTGTGCACTAAATTCCACGTACCTAAATTGCGTCCATAAAACACTGCTATTAAAAATTGGTGTATTAAAAATGCACCTCTAAAGTGATTCCTGAAATGCTGCGACGCGAAACAACCAATAACAAACTAACACAATTTCGCCATATTTTAACATAACATTGATTTGTTCATTTACAGTGCTATTATTTGTGTACTTGATAATACTGTATATACAGTACTTTCATAATTTAATTTACTAATAGATACATGTTTATGACAGTGAAAAATGTAATAATTCGTTTATAATTACAGACAGAACAGTTCGACGAACAACAAGGATCTCGGGGGGATTTGATAATAGGACTGAAGTTCGAGGTGCAGGACGCGGCCCGCGGCAAGGGCACCTTACATGTACTCGTCAAGGAAGCCAAGAATCTCGTCGCCACCAAACCCAACGGCTTGGCAGATGTATTCTGTAAAAGGTACCAACGTTATATATGTTTTTAATAGGCCTTTTTTTTTAAGTGTGGAAAATCCCCCCGAGAGCAGGGGGTATGTC
>NJDD01011805.1:135804-146275 GCA_002245505.1 Calephelis nemesis
CCTTTTGCGTTTTAATAGGCCTAGCACAATAACACGTAACTCATCTCTCAAAGTGATGTGGGGTTCATAAATGATTATGACATATTAATTGATTGATTAGATATCTTAACTGGGTTTTGCCGCCAACACTGCTTCAATAACAGTTCAAATCCTTAGCAATGGAAATGATAAAAATATATTCTATCTTAATGATATGTTGTTCTAGCACATAAAATATTAATAATGATAAGTAATATTAATAATTAGGTAATTGCGCATTATCTATATATTAATACGTGATGTCAAAACTTTGGACCACTTTTTACGAAAATTGCGCGGACGCAGGAGCATAAAATTTGGCACACTTATAGTTTATATATAGGAGAAGTGCAGAACGCTAATATTTTTCAATAATAATGCTTACAAAGTACATTAAATCAATAAATAAAACATTACCCACACTACCAAGCATTTGACACACACAAACAAATATATTGATGATAACGATAAAAGGTCACAGATGGCGCACTAAAAAGTTTGGAAACGAAGTAGTTGGTCTTGAGAAATGAAGATGGCGTTCTTATCAACAAGATATTAAAATTTATTATGGTCGAATTTCGACCAACGGGCGACCACTTTGCTTATTGAGGTTCTTAGCGTATACTAGTGTGTCACGGAATTCGATACCCTTAATGTCTCTATAACTTTAAGTTAGGTTTATGTAGGTTTTCCCCGTAGAACGATGTTTGTAAATGTCCCTTGTGTGCAGCTACCTGCTCCCGGAGCGCGGTCGGCTGGCGAAGCAGAAGACGGGCGTGGTTCGACGGTCGCTGGCGCCGCGGTGGGAGCACACGTTCGCATACCGCGGGCTGGCACTAGCCGAGCTGGCGGACCGCGCGCTCGAGCTCAGCCTCTGGGACCGCGACCGGCTCGCCTCCAACGAGTTCATGGGCGCCGTGCGGCTCTCGCTCGGGGCCGGTGCGTACACACTTACATTTTGTTAACTGTTTTCATGGTAGTCTCTGTGGTCTAGCGGTCCATGTGTTGGACTTAACTTCATGAAGTCCCGGGTTCGAACCCCGGGTCGGACAACAAAAAGAAAATGTGGTATTTCCAATTATTTATTGAAAACAAATATTGGTCGAAATTGGATATGTGCCCGATTGGCAATAGGCTTGCCACCTATCACATTGTGGGACTTAGTGTCTTCAGCTAGTCGTGGGTGCCCTAGTTGTGCATCTGATTACCCCTTCAGAGATATGGGCGTGAAGATACTTGCTATTTTTATGGTGGTTACTACTGGCGTTACTACGAAATGTGTAGAGCGTTGATAATAAACCGGAATCCATACTTAAATGTTGTACATGCGAAAGGTAAGATTTTAATAAAATTTAATATACATACAATTAAGGACCCAATTTTGTATGAACTCAACCCTAGTTTATTAATTTTATTTTCCCCCAAAGGACTATAATAGGAGTTAAAGATATGCATAAAAACTATTCTCTAACGAACTCGCGGGTAGACAACTAATTATCTAATAAATCTTACCTTAATGTAACCTAGTCACTTAATGAATACTGGTGCACTTTAACTGAACAAAACTGTATGAAATACGACTAAGATTAATAATTAATTTAACTCAATATGTACAAGAAATTCAAGAGTACCGAAAAAAACTACGATTCTCTTCTCTACTGCCACATTTTTATATGTTAAAAATATTTATCAAATATATCTCGTTGACCTAGGAGACTATATTTACGCGTATTTCCACCGATCAATGAGGTTTGGGTTCGATTTATAACAAGGGCTGGCATAAGAACATATTTGTCTCTATATCTGGATCTGGTTTTTTATTAAATTTAAGATTGTATTTATATATTACTAGCCGACCTGCGCAAACTTGGTTCCGCCCGTTCAATTTGTATGCGTAAATTAAAATGTTGTTTTCCCAGTTTCCTCACAATCGAACAGGATAAAAAGTGTGGTAAAAGTATGTCCTTCTCCCGGTTCTAAGGGGAGGTACCCACATATTTCCAGCCTAATCGGTTCAGCCATTCTTGAGTTGTAAGTAGTGTAACTAACACCACTTTCTTTTATATATATAGATAAGTATCTTCTACACGCCCATGTCCCCGAAGAGGTAGACAACAACCAGGGCACCCACGACTAGCCAAAGACACTAAACCCCTCAATGTGGTAGGTGGTAAGCCTATCGCCAACCGGGCACATATTTAATCCCGGGCAACGTTATTTTTATTAGAAAATTGAAGACGCACATTTTCTAATTCTTATATTGCCCGACCCGGGGATAGAACCCGGGACCTCAAGAACTTGTATGTATTAGCAACGGTGACTACCTATGCGAAAAATATAATTTGCTTACTTAGGGAGTTCAGTGTGTGTATTTTATCCAGAGATATATTTATTACTATATTCCAGGTACATATATGGGAGCTAACGTTACCTGGATGGACAGCGTCGGCAAGGAAGTGTACTTGTGGCAGACCATGATGCAGAGTCCCAACCTTTGGGTGGAAGGGTCCCTTCCGTTAAGACCTCATTTAATTAACTAATGTCGTTTGTCTTTACGTGATAATTATATTTTTTATAAATATACAGTGTTTATGTATGTGCCGTTTTAGAGTTTTCTATTTATAAGAAATATTTTGACTAGAATTAAAACGAACATTTACGTAGATATTTTATAAAATTGAATATTTAAAATGTATCTTCCTTTTTCTAATTACTTTCCTTACACCTTTTAAACTATTTCTATTTTTCAACTTTTGTTGTATAAAGTAACTTTTGTGCCAATTAGTAAGAAAACACCGAATTCCTGACCGAAATAGACTCGTAAATACAGATATTACAAATATGTAGCTCGATAATATTTTCTAAGAATAATCTTATCTAATGTAATTGAGATTATCTACTTACATTCCAGCATTGTGATGCTTATTTTAAGTACTAAAATGACAATAATTATAAATTACTGCCTAATTTTGTACGTATTTGTAGATAAGTTAACGCATTTAATATTAAAATGTAATGTACAAAAGTAAGTTCGTGTAAATTATGCTCCCGCATATTGTGATTGTATTATATTATAAGTATTTGTATGAATCTTGGAAATATAAATTTCGTACATGTTATAGATTCATAGTTCACATGCATCGAATTTCAGACGCCCGCAGTTGGTACATTCATTACTTAATAATTAGTGCCTTTTAGTGTATAAGACATATTTTTATAATGATAACGTAAGAAAAACATTGGAGGAATACAATAAACTCTTAAAAATATCTTATATTTTGTTTTTTATTGAAACGCAGAAGACCGATTTTTTGTGGTCACAACTTTTTATTACTTACTTAATATAAAACAAAGTCTTTAGAAGTTCTTTCCGTCTTGGTCCGGGCTTCTTTGCATAATAAACTATCTGCCTTCCTGCCAGGCAGCTCGTAAAAGGCGAGTATAGACTTACCGTCACTAACACCGAGACATCTCACTAGGTGTTAGAGTTTCGTACTGACTCGCCTGGATTGGTACCACCGACTTATTTATTCCTGTCGCCATAACGTCAGTGCTTGCCGTTGACGTGTTCAGGTTCGGAGGGTAAGGTTTCCTTACTTTAGCTTGGTAAGGTATGGATCGGTCGGTCGGTAAGGTAAAAAAAACTAAGGATCTTTTGCTCGGGGCCTAACATGCCGGTCTCAGGCAATGCACCATTTTTTAATAGCTTTTATTTTTTTTATTTAAATATAGTGATTCAAGAGGATTTTATACGCATAATAAAACAGACAGTTGGGATAAGATATAATAATTATATCTTATCCCAACGTTATTGTATAGAAGCGAGAGTTGGGTATGTCAGAAAGATCATGAAAGTAGGATAAATGCGGTCGAAATGAGAGCGCTACGGAAAATCTGTGGTGTAATGCTCGCTGACCGCATTCGTAACAGAGAGATCCGAGAAAGAGTGGGATTGAAAGAAAGTGTTGGTGTTAAAATGCGAAAGGGCATGCTCCGCTGGTTCGAGCATGTGGAAAGAATGACAGATGAAAGATTGACAAAGCAGATATACAATGCGAATGTGGATGGATGTAGGTACCCGGGGAGACCAAGGCTGACATTTCACGATCAGGGGGGTTACCATAAGCTCTTAAAACAGTACTATTTTAACAATACTAATTGTCAGTCGAGAAAGACAACCTTATGACGTAAACCATAAAGTTGCTTATAAAGGCAGACATTTAGATAGATGGAAATAATACTGCTTTAAGCGTTCATGGTAGACCCCCAGATCAATCGGATATTATCCGAGGGTGGTGTCAAGAGTCTCAGAAACCGGCGTGTTTGTATGAAAAGGGTAATGAATGTGAAGGAAGCAAGACAGGTTTGTCAGGATGGTGAGGTCTGGCACTCGATACTCTCTGCCTACCCCGTAAGGGACTTGGCGTGAAGATATGTATGTATGTATGTATGCTTATGTGGCTTGCTTTTTTTAAGCATTCTACATACGCACGCCGCACAGCTTACAATAGCAAAAAGTGTCGTTACCACTTTTCGTGAGATTTTTTTCCGTCTAGCCCTCTATCTTAACGCGTAATAAGGAACTTCGTTAGGTATAATAGTAAGCACGCAAGCATATGACTGTCTTGATTGCAAGAGGCAACCGTGTCTATAAATGTTAATATGATAAAAGTGTGCCCTCACTGTCTTGATGGAGTTTATTTTAAAAGTCTTCCAGATCAGAACTAGCCAGTTTCAAACAATTTCCCCGTGTTGGTCCGGGTCTGTTGAGTAAAATAAACCGCTGCCCCTCTCCCAGGCAGCTCGTAAAAAGAGAGCACAGGTTAATAAATATGCAAGACCTCTTATGGTAGTGTTGTGCAGTAACTTGCCCGGTAGAGATTCACCGCCTTACCTATACCTGCCACCATAAATAAGAATAATAGGTTTTGTAACCTGCCACCAAAATGTTATGTACCGGTTTGGAGGGTAGGGTATTCGGTAGACTTGCACAATAGGCTTAACATCCCGGCCTGAGGACAGCAGCTAGCCTATAACATACATTGTATTGATAGGCCATATTTTCTCTGACCATGTACTTGTTCGCTGACCTCTCACGTAAAAAAATAATCATTAATATTATGATGGTATGTGCTTTGTAGGTACTTATGGTTAAGAGAGTGGTGGCTTTGGCGTACACGCGGAAGTTGTTTCACAGCACTATACTAATCAGGTCTTATTAGGGAAGGCCCATTATTTTTTAACCTATAATCGCTACTTACAGCAGGCAGTTAATCTGTTCTTATCAGGAAACCTGAACAAATACAGGGCAAACGAGTAAATACTTATTCGTTTTCCAGCAGTCGAATTTTTTTCTTCTGTTCTAATTATATAAAAAAGATGTGGCAGCATGGTCTACAGGTCTTAACCGGCCCCAGAAAGGGGTCAAATTAACTTACAAAAAAAACTTAAAAACTTTGGCGCCATCGTGCGCTTGATAGTTTTGGTAAGGTACTCTTCAAGTTGGCTGAGAAAGGTCTCTCCGTTTTGACATTGGTGTTTTTTTTTCTCTATGAAGTTCCGTCTCTTCTTACGTAGTATTATATACTCTGCATCGTGAATGAAGATGTACTTAATTTTTCATAATTATTGAATTTTGTGTTTATTTTGAGTGAAATTGGTTAATTTAGGTGGGAATTAGATTAATTTTGTTCAGTGAAAGTGCACAAATGAAGTAATCATGAAGAAATTAGTGTATCGTGTATTTCTTCGCTGCCGGCAAATCTTAATAGACGAGCTTGAGTAACGAAGCCACCGTTTAGCTCAAGACCCAGACATGACTTTGTGAATAGTGACTAATGACTGAAATAAAGACTCAATATCTGAGACATGGCAGATTGGCCTAAAAGTTGCCGTAGCTGGTCGGTGGTCCCAGAATTAGTGTTAGCATCAAAAGTATCGATTCAATGTATCGATACTACTTGGTATCGAGTACTTTTGTAATGTTCTTAATCGACAGAGAAAAAAGGACTAAGTTAGATTATATTCGACTCCTACGTTTATTTATGTATGTTACTCGATTAATATTTTTTCTGAATCTATTTTAAAAGGGTTGTCCCACTGCCATCAAGTTTGCATTTGATAAAGAAATCGCAGAAAAACCAAGAAAAATGATTAATTTATGTGTAATGCTTAATTCAGACTTCATTATTTAAATCGATTTTTACAGTTTAACTATCCTTAAACTATTAAAATAAGTTTTATTATTTCATTCCACACTAATTAAAAGGGCAAATAATTATTAATAAAGTATTTAGTTTAATAATAATTGCTTTACTAAAAACTTACAAACAAATTTTAATACAAAGAATATAAAATATTAAAGAATAAAGGTCATCAATGTGGTCCTTGGCTTAGGAGTGTGTGGTATAGTACTGAAGAATTAATTATAGTCCCAATTCTTTTCTGGACAATCTGATGAGATCGGTTTTCTTTTTACTGTCTTACTGCTGTTGTCAAATAAATATGCATTTCTAATATTTATTTCATTCATGGATATGTATTATTTTATGTAGTTTATGTATGCCTATATATGTTTATATATACATATATGTATTTATGTTTGCATGTATGTTTGTATATTCTTATGTAATAATTTGTGTATTTATATATTATTAATATTACTTTGTAATTAAAAAAATATCTTTATTCATATTCTGTTAGTGTTTTTTGTATTGATTTATTTTATTCCATTTATTTTTGCTTAAATTTTGTCTAATATTTATTTTTTTCTTTAGTTTTGTTACGTACATAGTTGTTGTGTTCTTGCCTTTAATTTTATTTTGTAATTACTCGATTTCCTGTCTTTCCTGGTTGTCTGGTAGAGATTGCTTTGAGCGATAAGACCGCCATTTGTACATTTTTTTTGTAATATTTTTGTGCTGTATTTTATGTTTGTGTTTATATTGTATAATAAAGAATAAATAATAATAAAATTGTAGAAGATATTAAGAAATAAAGAAAAAAAATAAATAATTCTGTATGTCGAAGATAGAAAGAAAACGTCCATATCTCCGACAGAGGCACAATCTGGGCACCTACGACTAGCCGAAGACACTAAGTCCCACAATGTAGTAGATGGCAAGCCTATCGCCAACCGGGCACATATCCATTCCCGGGCAGCGTTATTTTTATTAAAAAATTGAAAACATACATTTTCTAAATAAAAGATAAAGGTTCTAGGCTACCAAACTACCAGAATATTTTTTGTCCTTTTTTTCTAATTTTTGTCTGTCTGTTTCCTTGATGCGTTTCATGCCAAACCAACATATCTGATCATTGAAATGTTTTGCTTGCGGTACTCTATATTTCAAGGAAGTTATAGCACACTTTTATCCTACTTGTTCAAGGAGCTCTTGTAGGGCTATAAATAATTCATAAATGCTTACTCTGATTTCGTTAGTTTTGGTTAGATAGGCTATGTATTACAGTTTGTCTTGGAAACATTTTTTTAGGCCATAAATTTTTGCAGTTCAGAATTTACAGACATAAAATTTTCAGCATAAGTTATTTTAATAACTTTTGTAACTGTGACTAGAATATGTAGAAACATTAAAACGTATATGCCATTGAATTTATTGTATGCACACATATCTACACAAATTCACGGCGAATGTCTTGCGTACTAAGTCAGATATTATTGAGTGCCAAACTTTTTATGTTTTCAGACTTTATTGTACATTTACTACAAACTTTAATAGACTACAGATTTACAGACTTTATTAGACCGCTTGGTTGGTCGAGTGGCTAGTGTACACGCCTAACTACAACGAACTTCCGCGAGGCTCGAGTTTGATTCCCGACTGGGGCAGGCACTTGTGTGATGAACATTAAGACGTCTGCATTTCCGGGTCTGTGTGTTAATTAAATTTATTCTGGTATCTATATAAGTATATAACCCATAACACAAGCAGATAATTTGCTTTCTTTAGGGTTACATTCAATTTGTGTAAATTGTCCAGAGATATTTATTTATTTTTGTTTATATTTATTTATTCTAACCATGTAAGTCTCATGAATGTGAAAGTATTTATGCATATCTATGACGACTACAAAAACATATGGTGTAACTGTGTTTAAAAGAAAAGCCTACTGATTTACAGAAACCGCCCTACCGAATAATTCCAATTAAAATAATGTTTGAAAAAAAACTGTTTCTATTTTATTAGAGTTCATTTGTTGCCTGTCAGGTGGAATGAAGGTCACCGGGTCGGCTAGTCATGTCTTAAAGTATCGAGTACCTTAGAAAGAACGATACATACTCGGTATCATAATAAAAAGCATCGAGTACTAAAATACTTGCTATAACGAAAGTATCGATACTTCTCAGGTATCGATACTTTTTGCGGCTCACTAGTTGGTAGTAACTGACGTTATTGACGTTCACGTTACTATCATACTGTCAGCAACGGTCTGTTTTCGGTACCTACCTACTTCTTTTGATGTGTAAACAATAAGAATATTAATTCTGATTTGCTTGAAGTACTGTATAAAACAAGTATACAAACATTTTCTAATATTCTAACATAAAATGGACGGATTCAAAACTGGATGCATTTTTCTTTTATTAACTACAATACTAATTAAAAAAGGTAAGCTAAGTGATTTACGAACAACGCCCAAAATTATTAATGTTTTGTTTGTTTTTATTAGATTTTTTATTTATTTTAATTTGTTTTAATTTTTAGTTTGTAGTATAGATTGTTATCAGTGTTCTGGTACAAATTCAGACGATCCTTTCGAGTGTAACGAGTACTTGACCAGTGAAACAGAACTCGTTCCTGTGAATTGTGAATCTATACATGACGCTCAATTTTGTATTAAACATGTAGGCAGGTTCGAAGGTAAACAATTGTTGTATAATTATCACTTGGTAGATATATTTGGTAACAAACTAACTGATTGCTATTTTAGTATTTCGAAGGTCTATGGGTATATTACTACTGAAAAACAAAGTACTGAAAAAAAAAGTAATAACTACTTTTCGACTTATCCACTTTATACTGGCCAGACTTCCAGAGCATATCACTGACATATAAACAAAACTACTCTCAAATTGGTAGTGATAGTTTTAATTGGAGTTGTAGTTTAGGGATGATTTACTCAGTTTTTACTTATTGAGTTACTTCTATAACATACAATAAATTGTACAGCAAAAATTTCTTTAAATTAATCTTTCTATTCTTCTTTACCTTAATTAAAAAAAACTCTAGAAGAGGTGGCAGCAATCCTCTAAGTCAAAGCAACCAATGCCTCTATGGTCAACTTTGTTGTAGTACCTCTGCAGAATCTAAATCCAAATTTTTAATGAAAATCCAAGCTGGTCAAAATTATGTAGTTTGGCCAAATTTGCCTCTACATAGGTATATTGTAATACAATATACTTTAATGAAATATAGAGATAAAGTATAATTCTCAGTTTTAAGTAGTAACATAAGACTGACTTTATTGTTAACTAGCAGCCCGCCCCGGCTTCGCACTGTTATGAAATATACATATAAACCTTCCTCTTCAATCACATTATCCATTTAAAAAACCGCATCAAAATCCCTTGTGTGGTTTTAAAGATTTAAGCATACAAAGAGACATGGGGTCAGAGGAAGCGACTTTGTTTTATACTATGTAGTGATTGTAAAAACATTTATAATTTACATGTTTAAAATCCTAAATATGTATAATACTACCTAACTATTTTTGTGATTCAGGCAGCACTATTGAGTGCTACCAATGCAACTCTTCCTCTAACATGGAATGTGGTGATGGGCTGATGAACTTGGATGGTGGGGTTATAAAGCCAACTTCATGTGATCATGTCTACAATGCTCTCCATTGTATCAAACAAATAGGTTAATGGTTCTACATTTTTTGGGTGTTATTTCTGTTTTTGTTTATTTTTTTAAGGCAGGTATGGTTACAGAAGTTAAGAGATTTGATTGATGTGGCTTTTTTCCTTACATATTAAAATTTGTTTTAATTAATTAATTCCGTATTAATTGTTAACTGTGTAGTGAAAATTATTTTTTGCATAAAATGTTTTTGGTTTTTTTACTAATTTTTAAAATTATTAGTAACATAATTTTAGATAGAAAAAAAGTAAGTGTACTTACTCATGATCAATAATTTTTTAAATATTCTTATTCCATACAATCAGAAAAAACTTTCAATACTTCATAATCTAGTCATACAAGCAAAATCTCTGGCCAAATCATTGCCTGTCAATTTTGGTTTGAAATGTCTCACAAACACTGTATTTAAACACTTAAAAAAATTGACTTAAGTTATGCACAGTCACATGAAAGTCTGGCTTTTATTTTATACTAAATATTAGTTGGTTACTAATATTAGTTATTAATATATTTTAAAAACTTTCAATACTTCATAATCTAGTCATACAAGCAAAATCTCTGGCCAAATC